>OY974083.1:9121881-9393406 GCA_963854165.1 Sylvicola cinctus
GTTTTGCATTCCTCCTACCCGTTTGATCGTTTTTGAATTGCCCCCCCCCCCCCCCCCTCTGTTTAAATTGCGCAAATACTTTACAAACATCAATGTTGCCGTGTTGATCCTTCCTTTAAATATAATATAGTAAACGCATCGCACAGTATGTTTACCGTTTCTCTTTGTTGGTAATTACCCACGTGAATGAAATTACTTTGCAAAAAAATTATAATTACATTTTTATAGCAAAGAATATGAATTGATATATATTTTTCTCACTCACTCATTTGATATTTCTATAGTGTACTCTCTATCTTTTACTCTCTTTATATCTCTGTCTGGAATAATGCTCTCCTCATCTCGAGGCAATCCCTTAATTATTTACATATACAAAACAATTATTTATGAATTAATATGTTATATACAGCAACGAATATTCTCTCTCTTCTCCACCACATTTATTTATTTCAAAACACACGAATTGGCATCCGATTGTTTTTCGTTATTTATTGTTATTGTTTGAAGATCAATGTACATGATTTGCAGTTAGACGCCACCGGGCTTAATGCATTCGTTCAATTCAAGTTTGGTGGGGTGGTCTTCCATTTTATGCCGGTGTGAGCACACGAGATGGCGTCTAACTAACATAAATCATCTTCGTTATATTCAATATATATATATTTCATTGTGTTTCTTTTGTTATAAGAAATTGACGTACTTACGAGGTAAACATTTTGATATTTTAATATGTTTATTTTGCATGTGGTATTTGCATTGACAGAAGCTAAAAAGCAGAGGAAGAAAAAAAGTCTAACAGGTGACGTTTTTATGTTATTTAAAACAAAACAATTATTATTCTAAATTTAACACAATATGATGACAATGTTTTTTGTTGCATAATTCAATTCAAAACTTTAAAGCTGTATTATCGCGAAAATTCTAAAACGAAAATTAAAAAAAGAAAGAAGAAAATCGCAAAAATCAAAAAAAAAAAAGAAGGAAAAACCAACGATTAAAAACGAATGAATTATTTTTTCTGTGGTGTATAATACAAACGATGTTGCATTTTGTTTTTATTTACCTCTCAGTAATTTAACAACAATTTAATTAATTAGTTTGTTGTACACCCTTTGATGTTCCTGATAAGCTTTTAATATTATATTACAATATTTATTCGAATTGCATGCCTATTTTTGTAGAGGTAACCTTTTGTACCTTTCATCTTCTTGGTTGTTTTCTTGCAAGCAATAATAAGTCCAATTAAAAATTAATTTCAAAATTATACAAAAAAAAAAAATTAATTAATTGAAAAAAAAAAATGAAATCAGCTCACAAAAAAAAAACAAAATATTTTTTTTGAATTACAAAAAAAATTTAACCCATTGCAATCAACAAAATTACCATTATTATCCATTAAATAAGCTAGCACCTCCATTTTCAATATTTTTCTTTTGTTTTTCTTCCCCCCAACCACCCCCATCTTCTGTAAATTCCTGTGGTTCATCTACGGAAATCTTTTGGTGGTCATTCTCATTGTATGTGGGGTGTGTCAAAAAAAAAACCAAAAAAAAAAAAAAAAAAATTAGGCGGAGAATTGATTGATGGCCAAAACACAGGGCAAAACAGTCACGTGACACCATCCAGCAAACTCGAGGATGGCAATCATCATGTGGAAAGTACGGAAGCGACCAGTTCAACCGTCGCCGCCGAGCCAGGCAACAAAAAAGAAAAGTCCGTCCTGCAGGCGAAGCTCACCAAATTGGCCATACAAATTGGTTACGCTGGCTCCACCATTGCCGTTTTAACCGTTATCATATTAGTGATACAGTTCTGTATCAAAACATTTGTTATCGAGCAAAAACCATGGAAGGCGACCTACGTCAATAATCTTGTGAAGCATCTGATCATTGGTGTGACCGTGTTAGTTGTGGCTGTGCCGGAAGGTTTACCTCTTGCTGTGACTCTATCATTGGCCTATTCTGTCAAGGTAATAAATAATAAAATTGTCCAAACACAATGAGACAACAAACGTAACAACTGCTTTTGTGATAATTTACAGAAAATGATGAAGGACAACAATTTAGTTCGTCATTTAGATGCCTGTGAAACAATGGGTAATGCCACTGCCATTTGTTCTGATAAGACTGGAACATTAACCACAAATCGAATGACTGTGGTGCAATCGTACATATGCGAGAAACTCTGTAAGGTGACACCCAAATTCTCTGACATACCATCGCATGTAGGCAACCTGGTTGTTCAGGGCATATCGGTTAACTCAGCGTACACATCACGGATCTTGGTAAGATTACTTACAGCAATGCATTGTCGTGGCCAAATAAATACAATAAAATTTTCTTCACACATGTAGGCTGGTCAAAATCCTGGTGATCCGTCGATACAAGTGGGCAACAAGACGGAATGTGCACTGCTCGGCTTTGTGCAAGGTTTGAAGATGCGATACGAGACGGTGCGTGAGGACATACCCGAGGATGCATTTACACGTGTGTTCACATTCAATTCGGTCCGCAAGTCCATGAGTACCGTCATTCCGCGTCCCGGTGGTGGATATCGTCTATTCACAAAGGGAGCATCCGAAATGGTGCTAAAGAAGTAAGTTTGTGTGAAACATTCAATTGTTTTGATGTACCATTTTAACAACTCCCACTTTGTGCATCATCAGATGCGCATTCATTTATGGTCACGACGGACAATTGGAAAAATTCACACGTGATATGCAAGAGCGATTGCTCCATCAAGTGATAGAGCCGATGGCGTGTGACGGTCTGCGTACAATCTCTGTCGCCTATCGTGACTTTGTGCCGGGCAAGGCGGCCATCAATGAAGTTCACATTGATAATGAACCGAATTGGGAGGATGAGGAGAACATTGTTAATAATTTAACATGCCTGTGCGTGGTGGGCATTGAAGATCCCGTCCGTCCGGAGGTGCCGGACGCTATCAAACGCTGCCAAAAGGCTGGCATCACTGTGCGCATGGTCACTGGTGACAACATCAATACGGCGCGTTCCATTGCTGCCAAGTGTGGCATTATTAAGCCGAATGACGATTTCCTCATTCTCGAGGGTAAAGAGTTCAATCGACGCATCCGCGATAGCAATGGTGATGTACGTGTATATTTTATTTTTTTTTAACTATTTTTGAACATTGATTTAAATGTGTTATTAATTATATTCTTTTCCTTTTTTTTGTATTTTTCGCATTGAATCAGGTGCAACAACATTTGTTAGATAAGGTATGGCCAAAATTGAGGGTACTTGCAAGATCTTCTCCTACCGACAAATACACGCTAGTCAAAGGTAAATAGTTTTGTTGTTTTCAAAATTGTCGAATTTACTAAAATGTTTGAGTTTGTTTCAGGTATTATTGACAGCAAAGTGAGTGAAAATCGTGAAGTTGTCGCTGTCACCGGCGATGGCACAAATGATGGTCCTGCTTTGAAAAAGGCCGATGTCGGTTTTGCGATGGGTATCGCTGGCACAGATGTCGCCAAGGAAGCGTCCGACATCATTTTGACCGATGACAACTTTAGTAGTATTGTTAAAGCCGTCATGTGGGGTCGAAATGTTTACGATTCGATTGCAAAGTTTCTCCAATTTCAACTGACTGTTAATGTTGTAGCTGTTATTGTTGCTTTCATTGGCGCCTGTGCAGTACAAGATTCGCCACTAAAAGTAAGTGACATTACTTAAATAAAAATTGCAACCAACAACACAAAATAATTGAAATGATTTAATTTGTTTAGGCTGTTCAAATGCTGTGGGTTAATTTAATTATGGACACCCTCGCCTCATTGGCACTCGCTACTGAAATGCCCACGCCCGATCTATTGCTGCGTAAACCATACGGTCGAACAAAACCACTTATCTCGAAGACTATGATGAAGAATATTATTGGTCAAGCGATGTATCAATTAGTTATCATATTTTCCCTGCTGTTTATAGGTGAGTTGATTGATTGGATTTATTTTTAAATAAATTAGTGTAATAATGTTTGTTAATTTTTTTAGGCGACCGACTTCTCGATATTGAGTCTGGCCGCGGTCAAGAGTTAGGGGCTGGACCAACACAACATTTTACAGTGATATTTAATTCATTCGTGATGATGACTTTATTCAATGAATTCAACGCTCGAAAAATTCATGGACAAAGAAATGTGTTCGAAGGCATATTTACAAATCCTATCTTTTATTCGATTTGGGTCGGAACCTGTGCCTCTCAAGTAATTATCCAACATAGCAATATTGAACAATTTGCCATATTTTATTAAACAACATTTTTCTTCATTTTTTTTTTGCAGGTGTTTATTATCCAATACGGCAAAATGGCATTTTCCACAAAAGCTCTGACTTTGGAGCAGTGGCTTTGGTGTTTGTTCTTCGGACTCGGTACTCTATTATGGGGTCAACTTGTTACTACAGTGCCTACAAGAAGTTTGCCGAAAATTTTATCGTACGTTTTTATTTGTTTTGAGTTTTTAAAATGTTGTTTAACCATATTTAAACAATTCCGTCCATTTTGGAGTTTCAAAAATTATGCTGTTGTCGGCTATTAATTTAATTGAATGTTGCATTTCAATGTAATTTGTTATTCATGTTGCCTAAAATACTAACAAAATGATTTCAGATGGGGCCGTGGCCACCCTGAACAATACACTGAGACCATCAATTTGGGTGATGAGCGATTTGATTCCATGGACTCAGATAAGAAGCCACGAGCGGGTCAAATTTTATGGATTCGTGGTTTGACGCGTTTACAAACTCAGGTAAGTGGTTATGTTATACCAAATACCCTCCACAATTAGTAATGTTTATAAATTATACAATCATCTTTTCGATATAATCCGTTGTGTAGACTTTTTCTACACAACAATAAATCATTCATTTTAAGATAAGTTTAAAAAAAAAAGTATTTAAATTTTGATAATATTATATATTTAAAAGCAATAAAATTAAAATAGGAGCACAATTATAGTGGACAATTTCAAAAAGAAAATTGTCATGTCACAATGGTACAAAAAATAAATTATGCCGTTACATTCAGTCAGTGATCGGTTGCCGGGTGGAAATGCTGTTAATTGTTTTATTTCTTGACTTAATTATTATTTAAAATCATTAAACTGGATTCACAGTATTGCGATCACTGATTAAATAACGTATACGACGGTGTATTAAGCAGCGGGCGTTAACCACACAAAAACACAAAAAAAAATTGTTACATTTAGCACACGCCGCGATGTTGGGACGCACACGACGTGTGTGTTATGAATTATAATATGCAGTAATTGATATTTTATAAATTTAAATCGGTACAACTGATTATAATAAAAACAAAACAAAACAAACATTATATTATACATTAAATATACATTGAGAGGATTTACTTATATATTAAAAACTTACTTACTAATAAAATATAAGAATTGACATGACGTGTGTTGTGTAATGAAATATAATTACACAAAATTAATACGATCGTTTATCGTTTAAAATATAAATTAAAACAGACGAGATTAGAACGTTTTCGAGTGGGTTAAACAAAAAAAAATTAAGCACGCGCACAATAATCAATCACATCTAGTTAATTAATATTATTATTATTATTATTATTATTAATACAATATGCTACTTATTATTATGATTATTATTATTATTATAATTATGATTGTTATTATGATTATTGTGTTTCGATTGTGCAATTAAGTCGCATACAGTCAACTTTTTCATTAAATGTTGCGAGAATGCAAAACTAATCGACTTAGTAAAAAGATTTAAAAGCATTTTAAAAAAAAAAAAAAACGAAAATATTACAATATTTATTTAATATCACAGAGTGTCTCAAAGGAGTTAGTATTTCTTATTTTGTTTTCTCTCTGTGCATTCATTTGTGACTTGTGGCCATTATATAGACACATTTTTATCAATCAATTTCATGTCTATACAAAAACTACTATTATATTATTATATATTTCATTATGCTTTCCAATAGCACTTATGCGGACATTTACTATTATGTATATTATTATATATTAACTACATCCAGATTTTAATAACCTATATACTACTAAAAAACTAATAATTAATTCGAAAATCGTTACATTAAATATTATTATACTTTTCTCTATAATCAGATTCAATTGTAATTGCATAATGTTCATCATTTATCATTCGATAAATTTGTGTTTTTTTTTTGTTGTTTTATTTCTCATATTATTGATTGTAAAACAATGCAAAAAAAAACAAAAAAAAAAAAATCTCTACAAAGAATTCAGTTCATGTTTTGGTTTTTGTTACAACCATTTTGTTTTTAAAATTTTTAGGTTAGTTTTAATCGTGCGTAATTAATTGATTTCGTTCATTTGTATGAAAATCTACTGGTATCAAAAATGTAATCAAAACAAAACAACTTCTTTAAATCAATCATGACATGTTTTCCACCATTATTAATATTATTATTATTATTATTACTATTATACTGAATTTTAAGTTTACTTTCATTTTTCTATCAATTATTCTCCATTAATTACGGATTAATACTAATTATTGTAAGTCTTGCGAAATCTTGTTGCCTCTAATTTAGTACAATATAATATCTCTCTCTCTCTATCACTTAATATTGTCTGTAGCCTTCTCTTCAAATTACTTCTATACTCTCTGTCTTTCTCACTTATACACATTATACTCACATCTGACTTTGTCTGCCTCTCTATTACATCTCTCTAGCATAACATTTATTTCTTCACACTGATAGAATTGAGTAATAATTAATTAACTAATTAATCTATAAACTATTCCAAAATTTGTATCAAGTAATTTACATTTTTATTTTATTTTTTACACTTACTTTTTTTTAAATTTTTATTTTAGCTCCTCAACCCTTTATACTTATTCTGTCATTCTTGCAATGTCTTATTAATTTGTTTTAACCTTATAATTAGCAATAACACCTTACTTATAATATACATAAAATATATTCATTAATATTATTAAAATAGAATACAACATTAAATACATAACAAAATAATACTCATATATAGTTTAAGCTGTATTTATTGTTTGCATTAAAAAAAAGAAGAAGAGAATACACTTCAAGCAACTATTTATTTCGTTCATTTGTACAACACCTGATTAATTTACACCTTTACATTTTATTTGTATTATTTTTGATTTCGTTATTGTTTCCCGGTTAGATACAACAATATTGTAACATTGTCTATTATGTCCTTTCTCAACCCAATGAACTCTCTACAATACATGAAACTCTTGCGTCCCAATTTTAATGTCTTTGTTGCAGAGCATAGTTTTTTGTTTTTGTTTTTTGATTAGACATCAAATTCGTTTTGTTTTAAATTTAATTTCTCGTCTTAGTCCTTTTTTAAATTTTTTATTTAATGTTATTAATAAGGCACACTTTTAATCCACCTTTTCTTTCTTAAACTGAATTGGAGTTTTAATTGATTGCGGCAATTTTGTTTTGTAAATTGTATTTTTTAAGGTTTTCAAATTACACTCCATTTGAAAATCAGGAGAGTTTGTGACGATCCAAATTAAATTGTTTCAACAAAAAATTGAACTCAATTATAAATCGAATTATAATTTAAATTATTTGATTGTTACAAAATTCAAATTATGATAAAACACCGCAAACTGTCTTTTTTATTGAAATTGTTTATTTTCAAAAAATGAAATTGGGGTATTATAATATTTATTGCGTACATTAAAATTGTTTAATTTAACAAATGCATTCCATTCTCTGTCTCTGTATTGTTGAACAAAAAACAAACAAACAAAAAAAAAATCACAAAATTAGTTTGTCTGCTGTCGTCGTCTTTGTTTAAAAATTGTGTAAACATCCATTTTTGTTCATTTTCGTTCTTAAAGGATCATTGTTGGCCACCTCATCATTTAAGCGATACTTTAATACTATTTAAGTTGTAGTTCCTGTTACATCATCCGACTAATCTGAGAATGATCCTTAAAAAAAAATGTATAAAAAAATGCAAATTGAAAATAAAAAAAAAAATTAAAAAACGCGCGCAGTTAGAGCACATAATAATTGGACTCTTTGATTTTGCGTCTCTTTCTCTCATTATCCGAAGTTTAATGCAATGTAGATGATAAAAATCAAATCTAATTAGGTATAGCTGATAGTAGAATTTAACAATTGAAAAACTTAAAGAAACAACTTTCTAAATATGTAAAACCTTAATTCACACACAGCTTAAGCGTATATATCTTTTAACCTCACATAATATGACCTATTTCCTTTACACATTGTACCACAATCACATTTCAAAAAAAAAAAAAGCCAATTCTTCACTGGAAAGCCGTTTTCCGATTTATTAACAGCCCCCTACATTAAATTACATTCTGCGGTCCGTTCTTGTTGTCATAGTTTTATGAGCAAAATAAAATAAAAACAAAATAGTGTTATTTAAATAATGGCAAATTGATTTATTATATTTTGAATAAGTTTAAATGAATAAAATCTGCTCGCAAAATCGCTTTCAGTCGCCAAATTGTATTGTTGCGATAATGTTTCGCCCATTACTGTATAGTAAAACCTATTAGCAGATTAATTCTATTGATCCGAATTGATTTATTCAACCACTGCAAAATGATATCGAGTCAATTTTTTAACTTACCTAATTATTATATGAAAATAATTTCACAACTTCAAATATTATAAATTTACCCACACAATAAATTAAATTGTATTAGCATATTTGACAACATTAAAACCAAATTAACCAATTAATATGTATTAAGAGATATTTTACAAGAAAATTAAACCAAAAAAAAAAAAAAACAAAAAACCACAAACAAACAAATGAATTTGAAGCTGATGATGTTGGCACACATATATAAATTATGTTTTGCATTTTTATCAGCCGCCGGAACCAATGAGAGAAACTGAAGTATAATGAAGCTACAGTTGAAGGAATATACCACTAGAACTGTTCCAGAACGATCAAGATAAATATAACAAGTATGTAGGAGTTGGCGTCCTTAATGGTTTACCAAAAAAAAAAAAAACATTATGATTTTTCTCATCATATTTTATGATTTGTACAATGATTTGAGCCAAAAAAAAAAGAATATTGTATCTGTTTTCTTTTGATTTAATTTAATTGATTTTTTTTTGGTTTTTCACCCCTTCCGAATTCAGTTAGTTTTTTAGTTGTTTTTTTTTTATCAAAAAACTGCAGCTGGATTGTTTTAATTAATGATTTTTCTGGATTTTGATTTACCATGTTGTTGCATAGACTTTAATTATTTATATACGATTGATATCGATTGTCATTTAGAGATTTTTAGTTGGTTTCGTTTGTTTCATCGTGATATGCATTTTTATTTTATAGTTTTCAGTTTTAAAAAAGCAGTTTTTTCATTTTTGTTTTCATTTTTCTTTCATATAATAGTGTGGATCAAACGATTAGTATTTTTATAAACCGAAATTTTCATTTTTCCGATATAGTTTTTAATAATAATAATTGTGGTTTATTCGAATCTGTGTATATAATTTTGTTAATTGCACAAAAATGGGCTGCCTCAGTGGATGAAAATAAAAAAAGCCCAACATTTGCTGTTCATTTTTTTTTGGATTTATTCTGAATAATTTCTTCCACTGAAACAACCCATTGCGTGCATTAATTAAGTAGCGAAATAGGTCATGTTTTTGAAATTGTGTTCCATTACATTCATACTCAATAATCGGTGGAATTTTAATTTAAATACGATTAAATTTTTATCATCATCAGTTAGTAACAAAAAAAATTTCCATGTTTACATTTGATTGTTTCACCCCAACGCCCCATCACAACCTTCCCTCGACCCCCCCACCAACCACCCCCTTGTGTCGTTTTTGAGCTTAACCCTGAAACATTATACAAAATATGGAGCTCGCTCAGTGCGTGATGATTTTCATTTTAGTTGGACTAAATATTATAGAAACTATAACTACTAAAAAATAAAACCACCAGACAATATTTTTCCTCATCAACAAAAAAATTTAAAAAAAACACCCCCACCAACCCGCCCCCACAATTAACTCATTGAAATATTATTCAAAACAATTCAAATACAATAAAACTGTCCACAATGATACGCCCCCCCCCCCCCAGCCGCTACCACAACTTATACTCTTTACATTATTAAATATAAGTAATATTTTTAAAAAAATATTTAAATAATAGCCTACACGTCCTCCAGCCCTTATTGATGCAATTGATTTTTCTATATTTATATATACATATATTTATATTACACCTGCAAACAACAAATTTTGTCGAAATGTTCTTTATTTTAACCATTGATTTATCTTCATCATTTTGAATGGGTTTTCCACAATTTTCAAACCCTTATATGACTATAAATAGTTTTTCTGCATTTTGTTTTCATGAACAAATGTGTATTGCTGTTTGTTATACCCACACGTAATGGTGTTCATTGTTTTTCATCATTTTTAGATAAATGTATTTATATTTAAATTTAAAAAAAAAAATTATTAAAAATTTAAAAAACAATTTTTTTTAAATTTTATTATTTTTTTTTTTTACTAAATATGAAATTTGTGTAGGTAAATATTTATATAATAATCGTGTATATCAACCAATTTGTTGTTAGCGCTGCACTTTTATTCGTACATTTTGTTTTTGAGTACTTATTTGATTATTTTTATTTATCATCGGGTCCTTTTCAATGCACATTGTGTTGTAATAGGACCCCGATTACAAAATAGTGTTGTATTAATACCCCTATTTCGATATTGTGTTGGATTAAGATCCCTTACAACCCCCGCCCTTTCCAATACTTTCGTTGGATTGGGACTACAAGATTAGGCGAGGATATCATAATATATTGCTGAAAGTTTACTTTAAAATTGACAATAAATGAGCAAGGATTTCAGTGAATCCTTAATTTGTTGTGTCGAGTAAATTAAGTCAGTTTGATCGTGTGTTTTTATTTATTTGTTTATCATTTTTATCGACTTATTATATAAATGTTTTTACTCGTTTAAATTCTGACAAAAAGGATTATTTAAAAAGTAGGTTACTAGTCGGTGTGATGTTGCAAAAATATACTATATTAAATATTTATATGTAGTGTATAATTATGTATTTAAAAAAATCTACCAAAAATTCATCTGGTATACGATTATTACAGAAAAGGACTTAAAATAAATATCCTTTGTAGATAAAACTCAAGTAATGAGTGCCTAATTAAATATATTTTAATTATTAAATCATTACGGTCTTAAATTAATTTTGTTTATCATAGAACTTCTTGCAATTTTTAATTCAAAAAGACAATAAAAAATTAATAATAAAAAAATCACAAATTTTGTAGTTTAATAAAAACTGTATTAGCTTAATTTAAAAAGCATTTAAGTCACTGCACGGATTAAGCAATAACTGGCTCATAAATTGAGGTTAGGTTTACAAAAAAGAAAGAAAGAAAAGAATCAAAGTGCGACCCTTTATCAACTCTATAGGTGCATACATACATTTAAATAAAACGCGACTAAATAACAAACAACATATTGTATTTAAATTGATTAACAATTAATTATTGTGTATAAGTAGCGGCCTAAAATGGTTTTAACAATTTTGTTATTATATAACTTGGTGATTGAAAATAATAACAATAATAATTATTGCAACAACGCAAAGTGGCATTGGTACAGCAACAATTTAATTAAACAAAACATAAAATAATGAGAGAGACGTTGTTCGTATGTTTTTTCTACTGCCTTCAAACCTTCAAACACAGATTAATACATAAAATATGAATTCACAATAATTTAATAATTTATAATATTTAAACAACAATATTTAACTGCAAATTTTTACAAAAAAAAAAAAAAAAACATAGAATTTGTGTCACATTTCACACACACATGGGTATGTTGTTGCTATATTATAAATTTACTTGGCTTCTGGTTGATGTATACTTAAGTAATTACAATATTACGTGGTAATGTAATATTTTACTGTTATATCGCTGTTGACACGCCCCCTTTTAGAGCTTAATTGCGCTTAAATTAGAAAGCTTTTGCATGCACGCCTTTTGCCGCCTTAATACATTTATTTGCTTTTAAATTTTTATTTTTATTTTTTTTTTTTTTGTTACGAAAATTCGTCGTTTTAAAAATGGCAATTTTTTAAAAACCGCTTAACAATAATGCTGTTTACTTTTTATTTTGCATTAATTAGTGACTTAATATATTGCACCACTGTTCAACGCTATTTACATTTTACTTACAATTATTCCTAACCTATTTAGAGTAAATTTTAATTAAAAAAAAAGAAGAAAAAAAAAAGTACTTTCATTAATTGTATTGCTCTTGTTGTGATGGGTCAAACAATTTACTCACTTTGTGCATTGATTTTATATTATGTGTGTAGTTATGTGCCTATTGTTCCTTTACGTTCGGTACACGCACATAAGAAATACAAACTGCAGCAGTTCATGAAGTAAGACGTTTTTAACTTGCATTTAAAAAAATATTTGCAAGCAAAAAAAAAAAAAAGAAAAAAAAAGTTTTTTTGTCGACTGTATGTGAGAGAACACTCAATTGCGATGAATTATTTAAATCGAATTAGAAAAAGGGATAAAATGGGGATGGTAAATAATATTTTTACATTCTGAAACAGGAATTCGTGATACTTTATGTATTTTTTAATAAATAATTCCCTGTTGTAAAAATACAATTAATTTCAGATTGTGGTGGATTTGGATTAACTTTTTAGAAAGGATCCTTATTTGCTTAAAAAAAAAACGACTTAGTGATTGTAACAAAAGAATATAAGGGAAGTTGAAAAAAAGTGTATTTTTTTATGTTCTTTACTTAATCCGTTTTGAATGTTTTTGTTTTGTTTTTATTATATATGGTATATTCGTATTAAAATATTGTCTAACATTATTTTCGGCTTTAATATATTGTTTTATCGTTATTTTTAGTTGTTTTTTATTACCTCAAATTAATGTAATTGTACTGAAATTAAATAATTGGATGTCACCAATGGGTCTTCACGATTGATTTCCAATTCGTTTTGATTTTGCGCTATTAATTGCATTTACAATAATTAATTAATTGTGTGTTTTAATTGTTTTTATAATTATTATTATTACGACGTTGTAAATTTTTTTTAATTAACTTAATCAAATGTTTCCTACATATAATATTATTTTGTGTTATTGTTTAAACAACGTGCGACTACTGACACAAACAAAACCAATGTTGTTGTGGCTAAATTAATTAAAATACGTATTAATTATTATCGCTTTAATTTACTAAAAATCAAAACGAAAAATTAAATTTTGGCTTAATATTGTGGCAAATAATATTAATATAATTTATTTTGTTGATTTATTTTTTCCGTTGCTAAAAATTTTGACACCACAAGCTCTTGCTGCATTATTTTATATGCGCTATAAAATAAACAATTGAAAAAAAAAAAAAAAAAGATAAATTTTTTTTTGAAACAAAACAAATTAAAATCAATTTAATTTTATTTAAAAACCAAACCAAATCAAACAAAAAAAAAAAAAAAAAATTTGCATGTTATTTCCTTTTGCCTGACTGTGTGCCGCCTTTTACTATTTTTCCAGCTTCGCGTAATCCGAGCATTTAAATCGACACTGGAAGACCTTGAAGAGCGCCGCTCTGTACATAGTGCACATAGTTTGCGTAATGCACGTAGTCCGTCTGGTATGACGCCATTATCATCAACAACAGGTTACTTCACCCCAATTGGTATCAGTTCAAATCTTTTATCAACATTACGTGAACCATCATCATTACAAATCACCACCCCTGTATGCACAACTCCCGCTTTATTGTCTGATTTGTCCTTTATCGATGATGAGCGTGACATGCCAACAGATGACGCTGGCAACCGACAAGTGACACGTGCCGATGTCATTCCGCACGTCGTTATGTACACGAACGGTTTGGACGACTTGGAGTCGAAATCCTCCCATGAGACGCGAATTTAAAAAAATAATAATCAGAAAAACACAAATTTAGAAGACAAAAATATTTGAATGCATTTGAAAACATTTTAAATATTATATATTGAATTGAGGGGGAGGAGAAATGATGTTTAAAAAATCATTGACAAAAAAAAAAAAGGAAAAAAATAATAAGATGATCGTCATCGTCGTCGTCCCTTAAATTTTAATATTTTTCAATACACCCCCCACACCCCCCATTAATTAATTTTTTTTTAAAACGATAAGCAGCCTAGCATTTTTTTTTTAATGTTTAATTTCCAATTTAAGTAATTTTTTGTGTGTGTGTGTTTTTTTTCGGTTTGTCATTTTTTTGTTGTTGTCTAATTATAACAGCATCTTAATTTAAAATTAATCTAATTTTTTTTTGGGGGTGGAAGTTGTTGAAAATGTGACACGACGATTTGATCAACAATTAAAGGAACGCATTTATTTTTCAATTGCCATTGCAAGGCAACTAATTATTGTATCGAAAATTTTCTGTCTTCCCGGATTTATTTCTGACTAATAATTAAAATAAAAATTTTAAAAAAATCTTAAATACTCCACACTTGATTCAGTGAAATATTCTGTCAATTTAGTCTCACAAAAATAGATTAAATAGATTAGCCGAGTTTTTCGTAGTTGTTGTATTGTTTGCAAACATTTTTTTTCTCATTTTAAATTTAAACTTAGTAAGTTTGCACAATTTTGTGTACAACGAAAAAAAAAAAAGACGTCAAAACATTTTCTCATTTTTTTTAAAAACATTTAAAATAATTATTGAAGATTTGCTCGTTGCTACAAATGCGAGGAGCTTACTACATGGGTGTTGTGTTCTTTCTTGTCTTGCGCCTACAAAAAAAAAAAAAAACGCGAATGTTTAACTTAAAATTATTGAAGAATGAAAAAGCTTAATTGGTGTGGGGGAGATAACGGTTTTTGCCAAAAAAAATAAAAAATTAAATGAAAATAAGCAAAAGAAAAAAAATTTAAGGAAATTAAAATGTTAAGTTTCTTGTTTTTTTGTTTATATTGTTCAGCGTTGTCTCTAGGAAGAGTTTATTGTTCCGACGTTTACTTAAACGACGTATATTCGCGTTACTTTCCCTTAACTTTTTTGTTTTTGCTTTAATTATATTTATAAGTACCGTTTTTTGCTAAATAATCATATTTAAGTATACACATTTATATACGCTAAACAAACAAAATAGCTTTCTGTTGTAATATTTGTATTTTTTTTTATTTCAATTTTTTTAAAATTATTATTATTATTCGTTTGCTTTTGATTGAATGTATTTTGTTGACAAAAGTTTTCCTACGTCGTTGACTTACTGTAATATTCCATAGTTATTATTACAATAGCTTTAACAACAATAATATGTAGTAATATTAAATATATTATTAATTATAGTTTCAAAAAAAACATAAACGTACACACAACAACACAAATGCACACAACATACTCAAGCAAACAATGATGAGCTGAATGCACACACATTTATCGCATTTTATTTAATTGCTGCCAAATAAGTAACTGTTGTTTTTGCTAAAAATATTGAATTCACACAGTATGATCTTGATTCGTGTAATTTTTGTGCGTACTAAATTAAAAATGGAAAATATTTTGTAATAAAAAAAATAACTTGACCTAAAACATATTTACTTTGAAAGAAAAGATTTGAACAAGAAAAAAAAAAACAAAACGCTTTAATGAAGACAATCTCATCTAGGGACCACGTATGCAAACTATTCTGTGTAACAAGAACTATCTACAAAATATATTACATTAGTTAAATATGCTTTAAAAAATATTAAAAATAATCTTAAAAACTATTTACCTGACTGAAAATTGCAGTTACTTATTACATTGGATGCCAGAACAGTTTTTGTACATTAAAAAGAACATCAAAAAAAAAAGTTAAAATTTTAATCAATTGTTTAAATATGCGTAATAAAGAATATAGCTTTTATTTAATGTCCTTTAGTAAATACTTTTAAGTCATCATACATTGTGCTTAATTTGGTTTAACAAGAAAATTATAAAAAGTTGTATATTTAAAAATGCACAACAAATTGAAGGTTTTCGAGGCATATTTTGATAAATAGCTACTTGCTTGGGAAATAAATAATTTTGTTACAGTACAGGGTTTCATTTTTGATTTGCTATTAATTTTTTTCAATTGCCTGCTAATTTATATAATTTATAGTTTTGCTATATTTTTTTCGTTGTATTAAAGTCATTATATCATATTTTGTTTTATGAAATACAAAAAGGAGTGCTAATTAAATTATTATTTATATAAGAATAAAAAAATATGCATTAGGAATTACATTTTTTTTTTGAAACTATTGTAGTCTCAGATTTATAATTCCCGTTTTTATTTACTTAAAGTCATAATACATAATTAATTGTTTCCATTTATTAAACTTATATTATTGTACTTTAAAATACTATATTACTTATTGCTAATTAATTTTATTAATTAATTTCGGATTAATACATGTTTTTAATTATTGCTGTTGTAATGTTTATAATTGAAACATATTGTGTGATGTTTGTTGTGCTTTTAAATATTCGCACACGCACACACACACACGCACACACACACACACACACAAACACACACACACACACACACATACACAAATAAACACAAACAGCCGTAACAATTAAACAAAAAAATCGTGTGTGAAAAATAAATTTTGAATTTTAAATCTTATAACATTGAAAACGCACATCAGTTTTCAATAAACAATTTAATTAATTCATTAAATTATACCTAATTAAGTTACAAAAAAAAAAATAAATAAAAAAAATGAACACAAAAATATCGTTAACCACATTAATTAGTTGCATTATATAATGTATGTATGTATGTATATATTGGAGATCATCAAAGTATATAATATGTATATTGAAAACAGCCAATCTCGTTATTACCTACACACAAAATTATAGTTAAGGGCTGTTTTCCAACATTTCCAATCTACATAGTGCATATGCAATGAAACAAATTTATAGTTAAGCATTGTATAAGTCACATAATATAACGTATTATAAATATATATTAATATATTCTTTCGAAACAATTCCCTTATATTATACATTAGCGTACCTACCACACTTAACTGCTAATTAAATAATATTTAATAATAATTATTAACTATATAGTTGCCGATATATTTCAATTCAATCAAAATGATTACACTTAAAAACCCATAAGAGAAATTCAAAAGAAAAATTCTTAAATTTGAATGTTAAATCGAGCCAATCGAATAATTAATGAATTTGAAATATTAAGCAGAGTTATTTATCATATACAACCGTACTTATACTGCGTAGATATTAAAATGTATTGTTGTAAAAATAAAATCTTAACAAAGACTTTATTCACTAATTACCCAGCCATCCGAATGTGTTATTGCTATTTATTTTTGTCATTTTGTTTTACTTATATTCTTCAATCATATTTTTAACATTTTTAAATGCGTTTACGCGTTGTCGAACTGAAATCATCACAACGACTGCGCAACTCCTTTAATCTATATAATACTGCAATTACAGTCGAACATCGATGACTCGAATTGCTGCAACTCGAATTTTTAAATCACTGCAACCACCGAGTTGAGTTTCACAAACAATACAAAAAAATTTGTAATCTCTAATAATTTAATTTAAAAAAAAGTTTAATGTTTACATTGCCGTGTGATTCGTGTTATAGAAGTTCGACTGTACTTAAAAGTTTACAACAAATAGCGTTTGCGCAGTTGAAACTGTCAATTAATTATTCAACACCCCACATTTTAAGCGATTATTTTTTGAAATAATCAATTTTTTTTTATTTTTAATCTGAAGGATGAACATTATTTTATAAGACCCACATAGTTGTTATTGCAATACGTTAGACCGTCCCCCGCATTATTGGTGGACGCATCCTGCAGTTGTCCCCCCAACACTTAGAATAATGAGCCGATATTAGTCCTGCCAGGTTGAAATGTATATTTTGCGTTTAATTGATCCCACGAAAAATAGTGTTGTAACAAAAACTTGATGATGGACGCATAATGAAGATCCTTTTTAGAAAAACAATTTTTTTATTTTTTTTTATCTCAGGTTGTTTTTGTTAAATTCTTCCCGAACTATATTGTTTTATGATAATTAAGTACAAAAACAAACACACAAAATCATTCTTAATGTGTACTATTTATATAATAAGTTCGTAGTAACCTTTTTCCTATCATTATTATTATATTATAAATAGTCCTTGTTGTTAAGCTAAGAAAATCTCAACCAAAATGATTATTTTATTTTATTACTTTAAAAAATTAATTGGTGTTTAATGTTTTTCACTATAATTTGAGTATTATTATCACTTTTTGTTTACCACGTCATATTGTTTAAGGGATGGGAAATGATTCAGTGAAAATGCTGTAGTAAAATGTTGCCATACATAAATGTGACTTAAATAGTAAAACAAGAAAAAAAACAAAACAAACGTCGACCTTAAAAAATGATAAACTTGAAAGATAATTTAAATTCCGTTGCAAGTTTAAATACAAAAAAGAAAAGAAAAGAAAGAAGAAACAACTTTAGTCTAGGAGTCTTAAGAATTTTTAATTTATTACCGACATGTCTTAATGTCAAATACCCATTTTTTTCATTTTTCTATTGAAGGTGATAGGTGGTGAGTTGCAAGAGCGTTTGATTCCGGTACCCTACAGCAAGAGCTCTACCGATCAAGCTGTAAGCTGCTTTCCTTCACTTCTATTTATGTTTTTATTTCGTTTTTCCCGTTGCCGTATTTTACATTTATTATTTTTATTTGTCTAATATAATTTTTTCTACGTTTTTATTTATTTACGTTTTTTTTTTAACTTTATAAATATATATATATATATATCTATAATATATCAATTTATTTTACAATTATACGTTAATCATTTTCAACTGCAGTTAAACGGTTGGTTTTCTGTTTTGATTTTTGGTCTATATTTTAACAACTACTTTAATAACTACTACTTACTTTTGTTTTATTTTAAATGTTTTTTTATTTTATGAATTCAAAAATAATTTCATATTCCATATGTCTTAAATGGTTGCTGATTATTATGTTGCTGTTACTTTATTATAAATATATACACATATATATAATTGTTGTTAACTATATATATATATAAAATATTATATATTTTACATATTTCTATATACTCGTACCTGCAAAACAAATTACTTGAACAAAAGTAACATTAAGCTAAACTAAGCGAGACATACAAAAGTTTCGCCCTTATTTTTAGGGGGGTGGTACTATTTAATCAGTTGATTGAATTACACAATTAATAAACATATATATATTTAAGAGAGATTTACATACACATAAACTTTTAAAATATTTGAAAACAGTTTTTTTTTGTTACCAAAAAGAAACAGAAAAACATAAAACCAATGCAAATTAATTGATACACAGTGTGTTGAAAATGATAAATTGTATAATATTCTGCATTAATATGTAAAACGGGTGTGTGGTGGACATCGCCCCCCCCCCCCCAAATTTCTAATTTCTATGTATTATGTTTGCCTAAAGTTATGCAATGTTTAATGTTGCTGTTTCGTTTAAATGAAATAAGTCCGTTTTTTTTTTTTTGTATTATGGCATTCGTTTTACATTTACCAAGCCATTCGTGATGCCGTCACTCGTAAACTTAGGGATGGGTGACCCTAATTTAAACAATGGCTTTTTAAATTATTTTTTAATGGCTTCCACAGCACCTAGTAAAATTAATTGCCTAACTTCCTGGCGATTTAAAAAACTGTCTTAGTTCCATTTTAAGGGAATTCGTTTAATTTTAAGTGACTTAGTTCATTGTGCTTTAAGTGACTTAGATTATTGTGTCTTAAGTCACTTAATTCACTATGTCTCAAGTTAAATTTTTTTGAACTTACTCCCACTGATGGTATTATTATAGTTTAAGTAAAGGAAGTAGTTCCTTTTTGTCGTTTTAAGACTTAAATCGTGGAGCCACAATGTTCTCCAACCCCTGCACCTTTCTGGTGGATTAATTAAGTGGGTGACGGCTAAATCTCGCGATGCGATGCCTTCTCTGATCTCATTTTTTATTCTGTATGTAAATAGATGACATAAACATTTTTCATAATATTTTTTTTGACTTAAAAAAAATTAAATACAAACTTTTTTTTATCATTATTTTTTTGACTTATCTTAATGATGCATTTAGTTTTTACATCATTACGTTTTATCAATTTATGTATTAATATTAACACAAACAAATTAGCAACGTGTTTCTTTTTTTATGAAAAATGTTTAGTCACTTATTTTAAAAGAATAACTTGGGGTTAAACGCAGTTAAAAAATTTGAATTTAATAAATCCGCGCGTGCACTTTAAACTGTTTTATGTTTAATTGCATATTATACACTTTATGTTATTTGACGAGGCGTTGAATTATGTGTATTAGGATAGGGATCGGGGTAAAGAAAGATGCTTCAAAAATTCTTTTTTAAAATAATCACAAAATAGCTTATGTACAGTTAAAAGTTAAACAATTATTTATAAATACGACGTTTTACATTTAAACATGACATGACTCGATCACACAACATTCGTCAGCGTTCGTTTTTTTCTATATTTTTTTTTTTGTATATATTTCCATTTTAATTAATTTAATGGTTATAAATTTAATGGTGGTAAAGCACTGACACAATACAATAAAATAAACTGTAAATATACAATTCTCCCACCATTTCACAAAGTGTTTGTCAAAAGATTGTATGTCCATTCAAGTGGAAATTGTCTTTTAATTTTTAAAATAATTATTTTTTTTTTTAATTATAAAAATAAAACGACTGGGAATATTGAAATTGTTACAACAATAATTGACATAGACATCGCTGCGAATGCGTGTGAATTAAGTTGAGCCATATATAAGAGGATTTCGGTGTATTGAAAAATGAATAGGTTATTTACATTAATTACTATTTAAGGGGGAATTGTTTTTTTTTTCGGTGCCGTACACAAAAACCAATTCAACATTTTATATTTTATTTTGAAATAATTATTCAAAACAATTATTTCATTTCCTAATTGCTTTTTTCCCCATTTTTGATTGAGTTGTGTTGAAAAATCATTAATTAACTTTGGGACATACACCGTTCATTTTTAACACTGTTTTTTAATTTAAGGAAACAATATTTTGAATCCCTTTTTTTTAGGAAAATTTATGTAGATGATAATAATTTGTGAATTGGATTTTTTAAGTGCTGTTTTTTAATAATTTTAATTTTGAAACATTTTAATACTGTGAAATTTAAGTTATTTAAATATGTTTAATTATTTTGAATTTTTTTTAAAATTTAATATGACTTAAATATTTTTTTCCATTCACATATATTTTTTTTTTAATTGTCAATAACATTTTTTCCGTCTTTTTCTTTTAACAACAAACTTTTTATTAATGTTTTTGTTTTTTCAATTCACAAACTATTACTTTTTCGATTTATTTAAATTCTTTCTGAGACATTTACTTTAAAATTGATTTTTATTTATTATTTAACAACAACTGAGGGACCTTTTGTACACACTGCTCGTTTTGTTGTCCTCTCCTCTGTCAATATAAACATATTATCTTCTGTGTACTTACATTAAATATATAAATTTTTGAAGCACTTTCCCTGTATCATAATCTCTCTATGTAGAACCGCTTTTATACAATATATATATACAAATATTTAACATTTATTGTTTGTGTCTCTTAAAATCACGTTTACCAAAACAAAAAAAAATTATTTTTTTTAAACAAAATTAAAAAAAAAAAAACCCACCCAAAAAAAACTACCCCCAAACTAACCTATACAACAAATATATAATATAATATATGTATGTGTACGACTGTTTTGTACATATGTATAAATTGTGCTTTTTATGCTTGCATGTTGTTTTTTGAATGCCTTTTTTAAGTTGTTGTAAATATTACTTTTAAAAAACCTTCTCGATTTTAAATATTTTTTTTACGATCATTATTTTCCATCATTTCAAGACATTGCTTTATTTTTTTTTGTTAGGCTTTGACATATAATTCAAATCACCGTGGTTTGATGCGTTGAAACGCACACCACTTAAAAATGCATGTCAATAAAGCTGCTGCATAAAATTGCATTGATCACGCTTATGCATTTATTGCGTTTGAATTATTCACGTAGTCTTACAGTATCAACGAATTGAATTGAATTTTTTTTAAGCTGTCCAGCTGCATTTTAAGTTGAAACTATTTTTAATTATTATTTTTTGTACGCCTTTTGTCAAATTTTTTATTTTGCTTTAAAATACTCGTAGAAATGCATACAACTTATTTTTTTGAGTGCAATTTTAATTATTCTTTTACTATCTTCATTCGGCTTTAATTATGTGGAAGTTTTTTTATTTTTTTTCTCATCAAATCATTTAAAATAAATTTAATAATGAAAGGAATAGTGAAATGAAAAAAAAAAACTCATTAAATCTATATTACACTTATATAATAGCTGTTTACTGTTATGTTGTGTTTTCTTATAGTTTTCTTGTTGTTTTCATTTTATTTTATTGTTTTCAATATGATAAAATATAATTTGTGTTGCCATTTAAATAAAAAAAATTATATTCTATTTGTTATTTACAAAATATTAAATGCGAATAAAAGACACATTCAAACATAACTAACAATTAATGTGTGCCCGCGCTTATGTCGCCTCTAATGATAATGACTGCCTCACAATTATTATGATGGGGGTGACAACCGTTGGCGCATTTCACCACACCCTCATTACATCAACACACAAAAATACTCAATTCATCATTTTGAAACACGAAAACGCTTTAATATAAATGACATTGTCAGTTACATTTCAACACGCACACACACTCTCACTCTCACACACTTAACACACACACACACACTCACACACACACGCTGACCCACACAATTAAAAATATGAAAATAATGTGGGGGATGATAATGCAGTGTAACATGTCTAATTGCGCTCCGTTTGGGCTGGGCCACCCCGTTTCTCTTTGTTCATTACAGATTCGAGTAGTAAATGCATTTCGTCAAGGTCTTGATGCACGTTACGGTGAACATAGTAACACGACATTGGTGGAAGTGCTACGCAAGCAAACATCACTCAGCAAACGTCTATCGCAAGCATCATCCATTGAGTACGCCGACAATTTACAAGATGAATTGACGATACCTGAAATCGATGTGGAACGATTGTCTTCACATAGTCACACGGAAACAGCCGTTTAGGAACACAATAATTTCAAAACATAAAAATTTACAAAAAATTACAAAAAAATAAAAAATAAAATAAAATATTAATTACAAACATTAAAGTAAAAAAATTAAAAACAAATTTAAATTTTTAAAAAATTATATGGACACAGCCGAGTTATAATATAGCATGAAAAACAAAAAAAAAAAAAACATCGTAGATTAACGTAAAGAAACAAAAACAAAACATACAAACAACATCAACAACAAAAAACTTTAGTGAAAAAAAAAATTACTTAAATATGTTTAATTTAATTTAATTTAAAAAATAAATAAAAGTAATGATAAAACAAACAAACAAAGCAAATAAAACTAAAAATGCAAATACCTTATAAATAATTATAACAAAAAAAAAAGAATTAAATTCAAAGAATATTGAAAGGAATAACCTGAGTGGGGTTAAGAGTCCTTTAAAAAAACATACATAGAAGCAAATTAAGGCAAAAATACATTTTTTCCACACGAATATGTTACTAAAAATGCTCATACTTTTCAGCGATTACAAAAACACACACACACACACACAAACCATTTAAAAGTAAATAAAATTTAAAATAAACATTTGTAGGAAAACATTTCAAAACGAACAATTTAAAAGGAAAAAAATGAATGAATTTGTTTGCTCCTTCTTGAAACATAACAACCTTAAAAGTCCCATCAAAATAGACACAGAAAAATTGGTAAAATATTTATTAAAACATCCTGGCTTAAAACGATCAAAATGAAACTTTATTACAAAACAAAAAAAAAAAACAAAAATTAAAACCCAATTGAATATCTTTACGTCTTAGGAAATCTCATAATTATTTGAACTAAATTAAAATGAAAACAAACCAAAAATGAAAAAATGAAGGAAAAACTATAAAAAAAAAAATTATAAAATACATTTTAAAAATGTCATACAAAATTTTGAATATACAATCGTTTCTATGCATTTTTCTTGTTATTTGTTTGTAATATCTATATTTTTAGAATACATTTTCTAGATGATCTATTCAATGATGTGAGAGACAACATAGTCGCATAACTAATTTAACAAATATATTTAAAAATTTATGAAATGAATTAAAAAAAGCCCAAAGCAACAACAAACAAAATATTGTGTTGGGGGAATGTTGAAACGAAATAGTGTAGAACGAACAAACAATTAGGTTACAAATAAACAGAATAAACACTGAGCAAGCAGAAGCACAGACATTCAAAAAAGAATTGTGTAATTGTTGTGAAACAAATGACAACTATTGTAAAACAAAAATGAAAATACGAATTTGTCTGTAAATTTTAAAGAGTTTTTTTTTATTTGATGCCTTGTACTTGTTTTTAAACTCTTTCTGTTAAACATTGTTAATTGATGATTTGAATTGCTATGTTGTTTAAAGAATGCTGTGGGCAAGCAGTTTTTTTTGTTTTTGTGTACGGAAACTGTTTATGCCCTCACGCTGTAATTAATAACGCGACAAAGAAGTTTTGTGAAATTAAGGTGTCCAAAATTTTGTAAAATAAACTGTCAAAATGCATCTTCATTTATGAAATACTTAATGTTTGAATAAACCATCAGTCTGTATTATAATTATGCAATGTACAATGAACATTTATGGGTTTGGCAAAATAAGGGTTGAGAAATCTTTCACACAAATGCCTAATTAACATTAATGGAACAAAAAATAAATAAAAACAACAACAACAACAACAACACAAATCCTGTAAATACCAGCCCATCTTCATATTTTAATTGAATTTAATGAAAATAAAAGAATCCATTTAAGACAAAATAACCTTCTCCCCTAGTTATCCATCTAAATAATTTCCCTGAAGATCATTTCAAATATTTTGTATTAGGAACAAACCCTACCTCCGCTTTTTGTGCAATTATGTTAAAGAAAGAAATAAGAAACGTAGCTAATTTCACAATTCATTTAGACATCAATTAATATTGAGTAGTTCAAATTAACCACACCGTTTTTTGACACAATTTCCGGTGCGGTTACAATAAAAAATAATGAAAGATTTATTTTACTTGTTGTCAAAATATGAACATGAAAAAAATTTCAAAACAGTTTTGAATTCTTTTCATTCACACACGCAAATTTTTTTTCCTTCATATTTTGACGACGACATAATTAAACAAATTAAATTAATATTTTTTTTGCACCTACAAATGATAATTATTACAAGTTTTAATTTGCCACATTTGTCTTTGTATTTATATAATAAAACTTCCATGTAAATACAACCATAAATGTGAACGTGTAGAATTTAAAAATGAGGTGGTAAATAATATAAAACAGAATTTAACACATGAACAACACACACACAAAACACACAATCAGTAATCACCCCCTATCATTTAAATATTTATGTATTAATGGTGGTGCTCGCAAACTCACACAGACATAACAAAACAAAGAAACCGTAACGTGCGAATATTGCAATTCGTCATTGTAAAACATCAACCTCAGGCACATAACATACAAAAAACCTACATTTAAATTAAAATGGAAAAATGTTCTGTTCTTTCAAGCAAAAAAAACTTTAAATAAATGAATTCTAAAAACAAAAAACAAAAAAATTAACAAAAAAAGAGGCAAATTGGTTCAGTCAAAATGTGTAAATAAAATTGTAAATAAAAATCTATGTTGACGTAATATACATTCATGTAAATATGAACATAATAAATTTAGTACTAATGAGATTAATTAATTATAAAGCAAACCTAAGAATTACTTTATTGAAAATAATTTAATTTAAATAATGAAATACATTTAAAAAATAATAAAAACAGCAACAGAAATAAACTAAAATGAAACACAACATTATAACACATTAACATAACAGCGTTAAAATAATTGTAAATTAGGAACAATGGAGTTAATTTGAATTTGATTACAATTTAACATATTGTGGATTAATGAATTAAATGAATGAAATTGGTTTGTTCATGATAGTAATTATGATGTATTTAATAGGTGCCTATATTTGTATAAATACCTTAATTAATTCAATTGAGAAAACAAACAACAAATGAAACAATCGATTCTGTTGCTACTTGTAATAATTAATTAGATATGTAAGTATAAGATGTTGTATTAAATGATGACAGGGGATGATGAAAAGAATTACTTAAACACACACACACACACACACACACACACACACACACACACACACACACACACAATACGCCATTTACAGCTATTCAACTTTGTACGTTTATATAGCAACGCATTGTGTGAATGAATTCTGTGCTTGATTACATCATCAGCTCTGCGGTAGCACCTCGCGTTTTGAGAATCCACAAAAAACAAACAACCCCCGCCCACACACACACACCAACACACACACAATACACAAAAAATTGACGCTCTCCCAACCCAACAAAAATAAAATAGAAACAAAGATTAAAACGATTAAACGTTGATCCTTAAATTCTTCGATCCCGCTCACTTGCATTTAACTTACTTAATAATTAATTTGTATTCATTTGAAAAACAACAGTAAAGTAACATTTAACAAAAAAAAAAACAATTACAAACAAACACTTTTTTTTTGTTTTAATTTTTAATTTTTTTTGATTTCGTTTTTATTTTGAAAAGAAACCAAACAACAATTAGGCAAACGTGTGGGATTTAGCAATTCTGTAGGCTATTATTATTACAATTGAATGAAACAAAACATATTATTATATTAAAAATCAAATTGTAGCCAAAAACGGATGACTTTTCATCCAGGGCGGCACCTTCAAAGCGCATTAATAGAGTTTAAATAAACATATATGAGAATACTAAGTCATAGGACATTTATTTAAGCTAATTACTATTACCGTAAAATGATTCAACACGATGATGTTGTTGCGGATTTTTAAGAAAGTAAACAATTCTAAATAAACACAACAATTTAACATTTAATTGATAGAATAAATAAAAAAAGAAACATTACAATGCGGGCTGCAATTTAAGAGACAACCAAAACTAAGAAATTAAAGTAAAATAATAAGAAACAAGTTATTTAATTAGATGAGAATTAAAATCACGTTACGCCAATTTAAAACAAACAAAATGTTGAATTACAATTTATTTAAATTGCAAACATACAAAAAGTAAAAAATAAATTAGTGGGGATTTACTGTGGGACCCTTAAAATCGTTATTTCTATTTAAAATTAATAAGTAAATTTAACAATGATTAAATAAAACATTAAATGCATTAAATATGTGCGAAAGTAATACATTAAATTGAACAATTAAAAATTAAACAAGATTTTAAACGGAATGATGGAAGCAACAACAAACAACAACAAATTAAAAAAAAAGAAGCAAAAATGAAAAAGAAGAAAACAAGTAAAAATTGAATTAAATTAAATTAAAATTAAAAAAAAAAAACAAATATTTCCTAAGTGGTCTTAATAAGCAACTGAAAGTTGATTTAAAAAAAAAATTAAAACAAACAAAAAGTTGAATTAAAAAAAAAAATGAATGAGAGCGAGAAAGGGATAGTGAGAAAAAGAGAGAGAGAGAGAGAATGATGATGAGAGTAAAATAAAAATTCGTTCAGCAAAATTTCATAAAATATGATAATTAAGTATTTATATTTAACAAAGTAAAAAAAAAGGATAAAATACAAAACACGGAAATAATTTTGCTATGAGGTTAAGACAAAAAAAAAGCATATACTTTAAAGTAAAAACAAATAAATTATATATATTATAAATAGATAAAGAGTGCAGCTGAGCCACTTTAAAAATATGCTTCAATGGTGTCAACAATTATAACATTAAACATTTAATATTTATTTCGAATTATATAAAACAAATTTAATCGTAAATATATTATATTTAAAAAAAAATTAATTGTACAGTTGGAGGCCAATGTGTTTATTACACAATTTTATTTATTTAATTTGAAAAAAAAAAACACTGTTGCTTACTTATTTGAATAATAAATGACAATTTAGTTGGCAGGAGAGCGCTTTTGTTAAGTGTGTGTATTATATTTAAGTCCATTTTAAAATGATTGTTAATTCTAAAAGTCGACTTAATGTGCATTGAAAGTTTGTTTGCAAAAACATAATTGGTTTATCTCATTTTACAAGCCACAGATGGTTTCAAATTCAGTTTTATTAATTAAAATTTGACAAAATTTCAAGCATTAGAATTTAATATTTTTGTTTTATTTTGTATTAAATTATTTAAAATGAAAACTTTTACTGTTTTAACAAAAAAATCATCATACAGCTGTTGGTTGTATTGAATGCAAATGACATTAAATAATATTTATTATGTAGATACGATTAACTGTTAAATGGAAGCCTTAAAAAAAGTGTCATCATTCATATGTGTTTAACAATTATTTAGTTTAAGCTTCTTCTTCTTAAATAAAAAATTAATGCGAAACATTTCGACCCCCCCCCCCCACCTCCCCCCCCCCATTATGTGACACAATAGGGGTTGAATACGCGCACTGTCTTCCTGCGATGTGTACGTATAATGAAACAAAAACAGCCATTTTCTGCCAATTAAATTGTCGCCATTTTATATTTTAAATGTATCGTTTATACTTTCATTTGTTTCGTACAAATTTCTATGTGTTGGTTTAATCGTGTGTCGCACACACACCGACACACCATAACACAGCACTGAATTTATAGTTTATTCTTTGCTTTTTGTACATTATTGAAGTTTGAAATAATGAAACACGGAATCTGATTCATCATTAATTTGCATTCTTAATAATTGCTATGTATACGCACACACTTAATCATTTAAATTAAATTATTTATTTAAACCAAACAGTAATATTATTGTAACAAATTAAAAAAACAAATACACACACACACACACACACACACACGCCCCTTTTCAATGTTTCAAAGTAAATATGTTTTCTGTTCATCATTTAAATGCGACGCTTTAATGGCCTGCTTTTTGTTTTGTAATTTAACTGGAAATTACTTAACTTTAATAATTTTTTTCTGTACATAAATATGTCATTTGCATGCACACAAAGTGAGTGTTTTTTTTTTTTGTTTTTTTTTGTTTTGAATTATTTCAAATGTACGACAACCAAATTGTTAAAATAATTATTGACGAAAATTTAAACCAAAAAAAAAAAAACCCAAAACTTATCTAGAAAAAGAACACGCATGCAACAGATTAAGTAGACGACTATATTATGGTAATTCTATAAACAATTTATATAGGCTTAGAGAGGTTAATATCGTTACAAATTTAAGTAGCATAATTAATTATTAAATGAACATTATTAAAAATAAAAAAATAAAAAGAATTCAAACAATGGTAAATATATTATATAGAAAGTTGTGTAATTTATATTTTTCCCGAGCCACATTATTACAAAGGGTACATTAAATATATTTAATGCGATATTAAGGGTCAGTATAAATATTAAATAAATAAATGAAAATATTACAAAAAAAGATACTAAAAACAGTGATATTGATGGTAGTAGTTTGTCTCTCTATTACTGTATTCCTATAAACTGTTTAAAAAACAAAACATTAAAAAATAAAAAATTTAAACTCTATAACAAAAAATAATATGGGGCTAAAAAAAAAAAACAAACAAATAAATCGTTTTTGTTAATTTAATAATAAAATGTTGTAATTTACCTTCATAATAAGATGCTGCAAAATTGTTTTCATTGTTTTTCTTTTTCCATGTTGTTTATTATTTTATTTAAGTAACCGCAGTTTGTGTTTTTGTTTAAAATAAAAAACAAACAAAATTCGTGGCAGCCTCCCAAAAAAAAAGAGCAGCTCTTCTCCCGATGTAACAACTGTACACAAAAATATTATTGTCTGTCACACGATCACAAAACCACGAGATTAAAAAATATTGTAAAATTAACGAAGTCGACGGTGTGTTGCTTGTGTATGCGGTTATTGATCCCTTTTTTAAATTAAACAAATAAATAATGAAATTTTCTTCGAAATCAAAAAAACAAACAAAATAAGTGTATTGAATTATCTAACCCATACTCCCCTTAAATGACTACATCCCTTTGCCGATACACTTTTTTGCATCATAACTTCTTTGCAATAAAAACAAATGAATTTAATTTTTTTTTTTAAATTTAAAATTTTTTTTTTTTTTTAAATTACAAATCGGACATTTAAAAACGTATTTTTTAAAAATCCCATTCTCTCAAATTACATTTATAGTGAATGCTTTCTTTCTTTTTGGAATTTATTAAGTGTTAAGGCAATTAATAAATAATTCACATATTGTTATATTTTCTGCATCAATCAATTATTATTATTATTGTAAAATTATGTATTGTGAAATGCATTAAAAAGCATACTTTAATTGATAAATTCATCTATTACATGCTAGTCATCTTGTTATTTTTTCATTGTTTTAAATTAGCTATTTGTTAAATCAAATGATTTTGTTACATTTCAAATGAGAACATAAAAATAAGTAAAACAAGAGAGGAGAAGATAAAGGATAAAAAACTATGTATCTGCAGCGTAATATTTTTACTGGTTAATTGTCAATATAATATTTAAAAATGAGATAAAAAATTAATCGCCAATGAAAAAGTTACACAAAAACAATTTAAAGTTGAAGGCATTTTATTAAAAATATTTAATAACTACAACCAATGATTATAAAAAAATTAATTAACGTTAAATTCATTAAATATTAAAAACCATGATGAAATTTTTACAAAACTATGTAATATTTTTTAAAATGAGTATAACATTGCGAGAAAGTTGTCTTTTTTGCGTTCAACCTGACTACATTTTGACACGTTCATTGTTATACACTGAAACAAAAAAACATTTAAAATTACTAAAAAAAAAAAACCCCAACCAACCAACCAACCAACCAACCAAACGACTCGTTCACCGAACTTTTAAAACTTTCTAAAGTTTACCTAAAAAAAAACAAAATAAATAAAAAAGACAAAGCGACAAATCTAAAGAAAAAAGTAAAAAAAAAAAAACTTACACCAACCGCCATTAGGGATTCTACACATTTAAACCATTTTAAAATGGAAACTACACACAGCAGCTAACTCCAACCTAAACAAAAAAAAATCAGACGAACCCTCAATACAATAATTACTCAATTAAATAACACTCATGGCTGCGTTTGTTGTGCGCATGACGTGTGTATTCAACAATTCATTAATGAACAACCTATACTCATTTATCCGACTGAATGCGAAATATTTTAATAGTAGGTACTTAAGCAGTATAAATTGTGTACTTAAATAGTTGAAATATGGATGAAATTGCTTATAATGCGTCATGTATGTACCACATATTATTATATATTATGATTAAAAACATTTCATGTTTCTTTTTTTGTATAAAAAAAAACAACAAATAAAAATTAAAAATCTAATATAACTAAATTTAAACAAAAACAAACAAAAATGAAATGAAATACAAAGCAAGTAAGTAAAACCATTTATGAATATTGAAAAGAAAATTAAGAAAAAGAAAAAAATCACTCATTAGGTAAAAAAAAAACACTTAACTTAATTTTTTAATTGAAATAGGAAATATTTTAAAAAACCCAGGTAAAAGTAAACTATAAAAGCCATTTAAATACTTATTATATACATGAATAGAACAAACAAATGAAATGTTTTATTGTGTTGAATAATACGAGAAGAAATATAATATAATATATTAAAAAAATGAGGACGCACTCGTGAATGGGGGAGAAAACAAACAAACAATCTAAATACCAAATTAAATTTAGTGGGCAGTTGTTCAAAGTATAATCAAAACCATAAGAGGAAATTCCTTTATAAAATCACAACAACAACAAAAAAAAAAGTTAATAAAATACAAAAAACCACAAAATGAAGTAAAATTTAAAAAAAAATCAGACAAACCATGAAATGAAAGAAGAAGGGGGAAAAAACACCGCAGAAAAGGATGTAGTTCAATAAGAACATTTCTAAATAAAAAGCGTTATTGAATTATTAAAATGAAAAAAAACCCAATGCCCCAGTTTTTGTGTACAGAAGCTTTTTTAGAAAGCTTTCTTCGTCAGTCAACTGCATTTTTGGGGATTCAACTTTAAGTTCCGCATCAGTGAAATAATTAGGATTTTGTCATTGAAGTTTGTGCTTTGAAGATATTTTTTGCAGACTAATATTAATAATTATGTTACAGAGATTACAATAATTTAAAATTAAAATATTTCAGAGAAATTTCAGCACATTTTCAGCATTTTTTTCAGATGAACTTTTAATGATCTTTCAGCTTATTTTACGTGAGTCGTTTTCAGTCGATTAAAGAATGCTTTCTACGGTTTTTGCTTTATAGGCTGCTTTTTTTTTTTGATTTATTTTTGACATTGCAGTTTTATGGAAAACTTGTAAAAGGAAATTTAAATTATGGGCTTTTTTCGATGTCGATATTTTCAACAAAGGAACTTCATTAACCTGTTACAGAATTAACAGTAAAACCGTAAAGTAATCTGTAAATAAGTAAGTAAATAATTCTGGTTTCAGGGGGTGGACAACGATAAACCAGACTTTTCTATCTCAGACACCTTACACAATTTAAAAAAAATTACTTTCACTTATACATAGTGTTTATTATTCGATAAAAGTTTGCAGAACATTTCAAGGTCAAAATCGGAAAATTCAAGGTCAAATTAATAATATCTTAAAAACGTTAAATATTTTTAAACTTTTTTTCACATTTATTGTAGGATTAAATGAGATAAGAAAACTTGCTGAACATTTCAAGGTCAAAACTTTAAAAGTCATAGCCATAATTTTATAATGAAAATTTGTAATTTAAAAAGTGTTTGTTTTAGGGTACTATGATGTTCCACATTATTGATAATCTAAAGTACAAATTCTAAACAGATCAAGGTCAAAATTCAGAAATTTCAAGGTCACATTTTTCATATCTCCGAAAAACTTCATTAAAATGTATAGTTAAGCAATAGTCGTATACAAACTCACACCTCGCTCTCCCTGCGATGTAGTTTTTTAAAAATCAAGGTAATATTTTATTGTGGCATCATAATATTCTGAAACATTTAATCAATAGAGCACCGGTACAGGTTGAACTTTATAAAAGAACCTACATTACGAAAACATTTTCATGAACAGACAATTTTGAAAAAAAAATGCTTTCGTAAAATTTCCAAAAAATTCAGTTTGCGGATTACTTTTACATTTGATCCCTTTTTATGGGTGGTACACACCCTATGCTTTGTACACACCAGTTTATCCATGAAACACACAACTGAAGTGCAACGCCTTGACACAAAGGTGTCACCACTTGTATTGAAATATTCTTTTTTTGCCCTTAAACTATCTATAGTTAGAATTACAATTAAGGATATTTGGTTGCAATAGACTAACTAACTATTGTTGCAAAAAGAAAGGCGGATGCACCACCCCAAACCCCACCCACACATTTCACAATGCCAGCATGAAGCTGCAACTTTGAGATGATTTCTTGTAAATTGGTGATGCTTAAATGCAGCGAGGGTGGTAATGTGCAACAATGAGACACCGTTGGTTTAGATGCTCAGCGCAGTGTTCATTGTTTTCCCTTTATGCAATATATGCACTATTGTAGCGGGAACAAAGGCAAGAGTGAATTGAGATGCATATGATTGGTAATGTAGAGATAAATTCATTTGTTCAGAGTGTTTTTGCATAAAAGGAAAACATTAATCCGTCTTCAGTTTTTGAGATGTTGCTCGAACTTTATAATTTTTGGGTGAAAACCTTAAGATTAAATATCCTGCTACAAAAATGCAAATACCCAAGTCCAAGTGGCCAGTTTATTATCGTATTTATTTGGTCAATCAAAGGATGGGAGCTGTAAAATGCAGTTCCACCCTTTCAAAAGGAGTAGAAAAGTAAGAATTCTGAATTTATATTAAATTGGGAAATAAGTTATTGCGAATCCTTCCAGATTCAAAGAATTTTGGAGTCACCAAATCAAACAGAAGCCCAGCCACTTTACTACTTCCTCGTGCAATTTTCCGTGCAATAACAAAACGGACTCGTGGAGCGAGAGTCCCTCATTTCGCTGCGTCTCCGGTTTATTATTGTGTGCCTTATCTGTACCAGTGCACAATGTACATTGTTCAAACAATGAAATGAGTGTAATTTCTATCTTATACACGTGCACGTTGGTCTTATGTAGCATGGGGCTTCTACATTGTAGGTATGCCTTTCAATTTACGCTTGAAACACACCGTATTAAGGAGTTTTTGATGTCGGCATGCGCATTGTGGAAAATGCATCAGATTGCTTCACTCAACGACCATAAAATGTTTAACGGATGGCATGATTTACCTCAATCCTTTTGATTAGATTTTCGTCAATGTGTTGTAAAGGTGATGCGATGTTGCATGCCTTTTTGAAAATAATTTGTTTAAATGTAATTAACCTTTTCAATTTGTAGAGAGAGTAATGAATTATTTTGTAGCGTCATTTTGTGACATTAGGTGTTCTAGTGGTAGAAAATAAGTAAAAATACTGATTTCATTTATTTAATACGATTCATTGCGGTTATGTTTTATGTATTTTAATTTAGTTTTGGGCTTTATTAATTGTGGTTTATAAATATATTAAATTGGCGGTCAAAATCAAAATATTTCTTATTGAGCTGCGTTGTTTATTTGATTTTGTCGGTATTTTTAAATAGCGAATAGAGATTCCAGGAATATTAACTATTTTTAATATTGTGGAAGCAGATGACGGCTGCATTCTGAATCCTGATGGCTAAACCTGGTCCTTAGAGGGCTGGAAATGGGATTGGGATTGGAGATTTGAGTTTTCGTTGGGATCCCAAGCAGTAGTTTCTGATTATCAATTTATTTTATCGATCCAGTTTTTCCTTAAAGAGATCAATGAATTTTAGGATTTCGCCCTTCAAAACGGTCAGTTCAACCGCGTTCGCCTTGGAGTGTAGACGTGTTTTTCTGTTAAAAAATAAATAGAAATCCTCGCGCCAAATATTGATTTTATTTATTTAATATTATTCATTGCTGTCATGTTTAATGTATTTTAATTTAATTTTGGGTTTTTTAAATATATATTAAAAATATTTTGTATTTATAATTTGTTATTTGATTTTTTCGGCATTTTTCAAATGAACAAACAATTAATGGTGTTCCCATCTGTTCACAGTCAGATCTTCGAATCCGCTGGACGGATTTGTTTGAAATTTGAATATTTTGTTGCGTTAAATTAAATTGCGGGTTTGTTCAGTTAAATTAAATATTTCTTTTTCCCAGATCAAGTTCCTACTGATGACTTGGTAGTGATGACTATGTAGTTTAATTTCAGATTAATTTGCTTAAAATTTTCAAAACATCTAAATTTTACTAAATTACTAAATTGTCAATTTGTTACAAATTTCGAGATCGCAAACTGTCCTCCCTTGATGCCGTACAGCTGCGGTACCATTATCGCAATGTTAAGAGTGTATCCTGTAGAGTGTGGAGTGTATGTAACCGTTGTTTATCTTTCGTGATTCATCAATGAGATCGAACTCTAAGAAGGGAACCATTAATAATTGGGATTTGCATATTTGTATAATATTTAAGAATATAATTTAAAATGAAATGTTTAGTAAAGTTATTCATCTCATCAACGACTTTATGTTATGGTGTTGATTTATTTTTTTCAAACACATCACAGTTCATGAAACACATGAAAAAATGTGAATTGATCGTGAAAAGCAGCTTGTATGACCTTGAAATGTTAATAAATTGCGAAACATTATTGATCTGCGTAGTAACAAAAAAAAAAAGTTATGTTCGAGACCTCACAACTTTAAAAAACGATGGTCAAAATGCCTGATTTTTTTAGGGTCTCATAACAATGTCCAAAAGATACATTCTGCATCATTAGACATTACTAAAAAAAATTCGAAGTCTTCAAAAACTTTACAAAAGTTTAACAATTCCAAAAAGTTTTATGCCATTGTTTCAAGGTCAAAAATTGTTTGGTGAAATTTATTGTCGAAAAATAACTCAATTATTTAATGTCGATCTCGTCATGGGACCCAGATTTAAAATATTACTTATAAATAGTAATTTCTGCTTAAAACATAATTCAAGGTTAACATCAATTACAATATAATCCTTGACCTTGAAATTTACTAATACTGAAATACATATTATTTCTAATAATGAACCCAAATTATTGCAAATTGTAACGACCGCCCCTCCACACCATTCAAATCAACTTTAAAGTGCTCTGAAGAGATGGCAAAAAAAAATTAAAAACATATCAGCATTCTTTTTCATATGTTTCACAAAACTACTGAAAAACACATCATGGAAAACAACAATTTAGCGCTCATCGTAAAGCAACTGGAGCGACAATGTAATCTTCAAACGTTGTAAGAGAACAACAGAGCAGGGTACTCACAAGAAACAAAAAAAAACGTGCACATTTCAAAATACATAATATGTCGACAAAAACATCCCCCGCAAGGAGCTGTTGGAACTTGCGGGAGTCTGCACTCTGCAGCAACAAAATAGAAAGAAGACAAAAAACAAAAACCAGCCGACATCATTTTGAGGAAAGGGAGTTTGTACCATACATCGGCTCGAGTCAGAGCCGCACATCGCAGCAAGGTGGAAAACACGCTGAATAAAAGGGAAATTCTTTATTTTTGAGGCACAAAATTACTCTGCGGCACATAAATGAAAATTATATCCTCAATGACAGTGTAGGCAGTATAGTCTCAGTGCACTGGTAAGCGCCGAATGTGAGTAATATGGTGTGCGTATTATGGACGGAGAGGGTACACCGAAAAACCACCCCTATTATTTTTCGGCACCGTATTTGTACCCGATAGGAATCGGGTGGGTTGCGCGCGTGTGTGCCCCGTGCACATTTTTATTTTGTATTATTACACGAACATGGAGAGAGAGAGAGAGAGAGAGAGAGAGAGAGAGAGATGTGGGTATAAATTGTAAAATGGCATGATGCCGAACAGAAGGGCTCCTGAATTTGAACTGTAGCGCGTCAAGCACCGGCCCCGTGCTGTACAATATCGTCGTGCCAGTATAGCTGCCGCCAGTAGTTGCTCATCACTCGCTTCGATATGTTGGAAATGTAGAGCGAGTTCCGCGCGCATTATCTCGTGTTGATGGAAAATCGTGTTGTGTTTCTCGGCGTTGTAAATGCAAGCTTTGGCAGTGCAATTAATTAAATTTTTTTTTGGGTTGTGAAAAGGAAAAAACATTTTTTAAATCAGCAATTATTATTAATTTAAAATAAATCGTCAGTAAAATTAAAAATACGGTTTTAAACAGTTTTAATAAAGTGCATTGTTTTTATTGTTTGTTAAATTGCACACAATCAGAACGGTATCGGCTCGTTTGTTCAAATATTTTGTTGGCATTTGCATCCTTCCTGCTTAACATGCGATTGTAATTCCTTGTAAGCCTTGATTCAGTGTCTGACTGGGGGGATTTGGCTTCAGACTACACTCAACGCGTCCCGCATCTCGTGTTTGCAAACGAGTGAAATGTCTAGCCATTTAAGTTGTGTAGCTTAAAGCTTATAATGCCAATTAAGAGGCGGGGGGGATGGGTGGCAATAATGTGCAACAATTTGTAAACTCGCTTTGTATTTTACTCTTTGCATCGCTATGGGGATAAATATAAGGAAATGTTTGCCTGAATTTCCTCTCTAAAATTAGAGTGAGTGCTGCGATTATTTTTGTGTGTAAAAACGGTAAAGTGTTTTTTTTTTCGGCGTATTCATTGTTCAGTGTGGGATGACACCTTTGACAGCGCCTCATTGGGATGAAGAGTCCTAGATGTGCAAGTTTATGCTGGATTATTGCTATTAATAGTGCTTGCAGTGATATAAAAATACAAACCTTTTGAATATAGAGTGTCATCCTCTTAATTGGCTGTAATGTTTAGTAACGTGGGACTTTAACTGAGACACACGGCTAACAAAAAGGGAATAACAAGAAGTTGCCGTTTTTAAACAGAAGGGAAACTTGATACTCACATAATTCACTCCTGAATATCCTCATCAACAAGGGAGTCGACATTACAAGAAGACAAACCCCATCAAAATAAAGCGTCGCGACGTGCGTTGACAGCAGGTGAATTTTTATTCAGAATATTTTAAATGTTTCTTCATTTTCATTTTGTTTTGTTGTCATATTTTTACTTAAAATTTAAATGCATTTGCATGTTTTTGTATTATATTATGTACTCCAAAACTTGATATTCCTTTAAATCTCACCACCTTCCCCCACACAACTTTCACCCCACACCATATTTCTTATCATGAAAAACATGCAAAATAATGCACACGGTTATAACCGTCTTATGTTGCCATGCTTTTGTTGTTGCTGCACAAGCTTTGCAGCGATACCAAGCATAACGTCGCTATAATAATGCACCACAATTTTTCTTTTGTTCCTTATACTTGCACGAATGTCTTGTTTACATTGTCGATACGCTTCACCTTTATTCTTTCACCATTGACAGATTATATTACCCTACTGCTGCACATCCAGTACTCACTTATGTGCATTTATAAGACGTTTAAAATGAACATTCTTCTTCATAAAAGTGTGTGTCTTTTTTTGTTTTTGTTAATTTTTACTCTCTTAACAAAAAGACGGTGCAGCAAAAGGGGTTGAAAGAGTGGAAAGAAGATCGGAGTCATTTTCAGCAGCGTTTGATGAAGAAGTGCACTTTAATGGAATGCGCTTTCAATTACAACACCTGTATTTGAAGTATCAGTTACTAATACCGTTGTGATGGAAGCACACGGAAGAAGAATGGGCGCATTTTATGCAGTTAGTTGAGACCCGAGTAGTTTCTAATTACAAATAAACAAAATGCCGCGTTCATCCGGCAGTAGTTGAGTGCTTAATAATTGTCGTTTAAAATTCTTTTACTCAATATGCACTCGTGCATTCAATTTTAATGCAACTAAAGGGCGAAAAATGATTGCCCAAAAAAAATAAAAACTCAATTAATATACTGCTCAATTGGCCTGTCGATCAAATTGAGTAATTCTCCCGAAAATCAGATTAAACTGTCAGTGAACGTTAGTAGCTCCCAGTTCACACACGCACACATCTCCCATTGATTTCGCAGTTGACACATTTCTCATTCGATTTTCATATGCATATATTAAATATGTATTATAGTGTCATACCGAAAATGGATAAATTCTTTACGGCAGGGAGAGCCTCATATGACTTTTAAGGCGACGCAATTTTTAAAATGTTTTTTTTTTTAATTTTAAAACAAGCATGATAATACTTTTGATTGATAATTTTTGACTTTAAAACATTAATGTTCAGATAATGTGGTTCCTTTTATATATCATAAAGGCCTACAATAATTATGACGTTGTTCAAAATGACAGATATCTTGTGATCGTCATTCACGACAAATAAAACTAAATTCAGAAATTTTAAAAACTCACATTTAACATTACGAAGTAATCTCTCAATGAAATGTTATGCAAAATTGAATTCATTTCTACAATTTTAACTAAAGCTATTTGTTTGTTAAATATTACGTGTTTAAGCAATGACGTTTTCAAGTTTGGTTTTAGCTTAACTGCGTTTTTTAAAATTCAGTTCTTTTTGGTTATTAAATCAAATTACAGAACAGTAACATTTTTTAAAGTGTCGTGAAATAAATTGTTTAAAAAATTTGATTTCCTTCTTATTTGGCCCAAAACTTGATTGTAAAAAAAGTAAGTCAGTCTGTAAAAATGGCAAATTTTTAGGAACTAATTTTATTTATTTAGATTTTGTTAAGCTCGTCCTTTCTAATCTTGTTTTATTTTCAAATTCATAATTTCCAATCTTTACAAATTTTACCAAATTTTAAAACAAAATTGTGATTACAAAACTTAAGTATTTCCAAAAAAAAAAAAAAAAAATTAAAAATTGGACTGGTCAAAATCAAAGTTAAAATAACGTCACCCAATTCAGTCACCTTGTGCAGTACACCCAAAAATATGCTGTCACAAGCAGCGTGCAACGCGTAACGTTATCGAACCCGGACGACATTAAAATATGCTGTGAAAGGGCGAATATGCGAAGCATCATCAGTCCATCAGTGCTGAAGATGAATTGCCAATCAACATGTGACAGTTTCCGCGATTTATACAGGCGCTGCCGCAATCTTTTGCGGATGTAGTCCCAAACGTGCCCGATATTGATGCGGCACGTTTAATCGGTGTATTTTACTTGAATGAACTTTGACCTAACATATTATCCTTTTCGTGCGCCGCAATGGGTGGTGCTCAGTCATGTACCTGATTACCTATCATGTTAAATTGTAATTTATCTGGGGAGGGAGGGGGGGGGGGGGCAGGGTTACATCCTCACCATTCATCTCTCCAGCATATTATTCATTTACACATGAGATCGACATCATTTACAAATCTACAACACTGCACGAGTGTAACGAGCGAGTGTGTCGCACCCTGGAAACACCCAGGAATAATTTTCTTTAAATCCGAAGCCACATTAAATTCGTGTTATTTATTTGGCTCAATTTGATTGTTGAAAAGTCTTTTTTAAGTTTAAAAACTTCAATCAATCCCACTTACAAGAATCAAAAAAAAAAATGAGACTTAAAAACTTTACAAAATTTGTTTCAACGAGCTGATGTTTCCGCTGTGATATCCAAACCCATCCAATTTTTTATATTTAATTGGCATGATGGCAAATGTATGTACAACGTGTCACACCACTGCACCTCGCCAAATCCGAAATCATGATGGCGCAGCCAAATTTGGAGTTAACCGCCTGAAAAATATGCCACGCCACAATCACAAATATAATATTATACGCGAGGAGGGCCGTCTAACCCGATTAGATTAGGAGCTGTCACTTGTCACACAAGACGGAAATTGTAAAATCGTTTAAATCTCAAACACACACAATACAATAACCATTTTGTTTTTGCATGGCGGGGGTGTTGTGGGGGAGGGTTGGGCATGCGACGACAGCACAACCCCGTCGGGGTTTTGTGCTCTTACATCCAAATATCCGTCTTCCTACATTTGCATATTATATTTTTTGTGTTTTCTTTTTCTTTTTTTTGTTGCGAAAAAAGTATGCCACCACACATTGTGTGTGTGCACTGCTGGGAGTACAAGGAATCGGCGTACTGTTCCAACGTGTGGTGAGCGCGGTGTGATTCATATTCATTAATGATTCGAGAGTTGCGCGCTGCATGCAGTGGTTTTGCGGCCCGGATGTTAGGGACTTTGTTTGGTGGGTGCGAATCCTTTCACTCTCGGTCATTATTTATTGTTACCAAAATGGTTTTATACGTTTGTCCGCGCACCACACAAGGAAAATATTGCAATTTAATGTGTCAATGAGAAGTTTATGTAATCTCATAAGTCCCACATCAGGGATGGTTACTAAAATCTCATAAAAAGGAGCCGCTCCAGTGTGGTGATATCACAAGCATGATACAGAACAATTTTGATGGGGGCAAAAACAAAATTGGTTTCCGGTAAAGTGTTAATAAATATGCAGCAAGGGATTTTCCACAAAATACATTTCTTTGTTGTAATGTAACCAAAAAAAAAAAAAAAATTACTACCGAAATTGAAATTTTGTCTGCGGAAGTACCACATTAACTACGGCTATTATGGACACATCCTTTTTATAGTTAAAACATTTTTTTTGGAGTCCTGCGGCATGTTTCTGCATCGTGATTAATTTAAATTCCGAAAAATCATTATTTTGAATAAACTCCCGTGTGTTTTGTTCCATAAATAATTAAACATTCATTCCTCCCACAGATATTAGCCGTAATGTCGTCTAAACAGCTTTTGTTTTTTAATAATTCCAAGAAAATACTTGAAATAAATTATGCTGCTTTGCTTTCCGCAGCATATAATGCGTCTGATTGTTTAATCCTTACACCGAATGCGACGAGGAATGACAGCTATTTACATAGAACTATAATATTAGTGTGTCCTGTTGTTTTAGCCGAGTACACGGTGGCACGTAAACGCCTAGATATTTTATTGTCAGTGCGGTTACATTGGAATATAGAATGGAATTTTTGTTCAATTATGCTTTGAAGTCCTGTTTCACCATCCACACGGCACACACACACACACACACACACACATCATCCAATTTGTTTGGAATTGCCCTTACAGTCTCGGTGCTTTGGTCTCAATTCCATTATTTTCAATTGTAAAAGGTTGGCAGGATTTACGACAGGCTGCAGGTATAGGGCGCTTCTTTTGTGCCCTACAACGCGGCGTTACAAGCAGTGGGGGTGGCATGAAACGAGATGGGGGATGGCTTTTGTATACGGATTGGTCTATAAAATGTAATTTACGAAAGTATAACGGTATGACAATTGCGTAAATCCATTGTTTTCAATTTCAGATAATGCAGTTTTTTTTTTCATCTGGATTAATATTTTCCCAATCATAATTTTGTGGATCTAAATAAAGAATCAACTCTACAAATTTCTAATTTAATTTAAATTAATTAAGTCGCACTTTAATAATGAAAAACAAATCCCAGAGTAACATTTAAACATAATTGTGAATCGCCTGTCCGAATTAATGTGGTCGTACTGATATAATGCATAAAAAATATAAAAACCGTGACAGTTGGCTAATAATTCAAGGCCAATGACGCATTTATGTTCACTCTACATTCGCCCATCACTGCGTAATTATAAAGCAGTTATATTAATAAATACGCACGCCGCACGCAGTGTTGTTATACCCAAAATAGTATTCCACCCCTTCAGAGTGCAGCGTGCCTAAATTTGCACCCCGCTTGCAATGGTAGCCGGTTTAAGGACGTGCTTTGGCCCCTTTTATAATTTATGCGTTTTTAAAATACACACACACACACACGCAGCTACACAAAATCGACGAGTGTTGTTGCTTCCTAGTTGCAATGCCTCTTTGATAATAATCACACACTGCAAAATTTCGAAAAGTAACGGGGGTGTGCAAGGATCATCACAGACTGTCGTGGTATTGCGTTGCCTTGCCCTTGCAACGTTGCAACAATGAATTTAAGTTGCACAATGCACGCACGCACACAAATAACGAAATTTTTCGTGTTTTTACGGAAATGTGGCTTTCCCTATAAGTATGTAAGAGGGTTGTTTTCAATACACACGAATAGGGGGTGAAGTTCCATTTCGAAGCGTGTCACAAAATCTATCGGTTTTTCTTTGAAAAAAAAAAACAAAAATGAAATCGGTTAAGTTTGTTTGTTTATTCCTAAATCCTAATGTGCCAAAGGATATTATAAAGTCGAGATTTATTTATGGCTGTTTTTTCAATTTTTATACGATCCCGGCTACATATGTATATAGAATTTTGCTTTTCGTATTTTTCCGGAAAAAAGAAATAACAATGCATTTACTTTTCATCCTCAAATGTAATCCTTATGGCAACAAAAGGGTCTACGAAGACAAAAATAAATAAATTCTTTAACACAAACGTAGTCTTTTATAATTTAAAAAAACTTTTCCTAAAATATAAAAGTTAAATTCGGGAAATTCAAGGTCAAATTTTTTTTTATTCTCTAAGACGCTAAATGATTGAAAAATAATTTCTTTCACATTATAGTTTCTTTTTTTAAATAAATAAATATTTAAAGGTCCAAAATTTGATAATTCAAGGTTACTATTTAATGAATATAATTCAAAAACTGTTTGTTCCAGGACCTAGTATTGCTTAAATCTCAATAAATGAACTTGTTTTAAACCAAAATTCAAGGTCAAAAATTAAAAAAAATTATTATTCTCATATTTTAGCGAAACTTTTTCAAATTGTAGTTAAGCAGCAGGCGTATTTAAATTCACATCTCGCTCTCCCTGCAGTGTACAATAGTTTTTTTTTTTATTGAGCTCTTGTGAGTTTTTGCAACCTATTTTTTCCCATTTTCAAAGAAGCTTTGCATATTTACAAACAATAATAGAATCAACGCGGGAGGATGAGTGTGTATTTCCTTATAATAATTTGTTTAATGCTTTTGATGCGCCCGCCAACAACACACAAACCATTTAATTTACTTTTTTATTGTTTTTACAAAAACACTCTCAAAATTATTTGCCAAATAACTAATAGCCCAAAACAACAAACGCGTATTACCATAAACAAAAAAAAGACTGAAGGCCCATTCTGCAAATGGCAGTGCAGTGTATAGGTACACAATTGTCTATGGAACTTCATTCATAAAATACAGTTACACCGCCCCTATACCCTATACCGTCCCAGCGACAAAACACCCATCGCCCCAACTACCGCCCACCGCCCAAATGGAAGCCGACTCGCTCCGTCTGTGTGGTCATAAATAACAACCACGCAGAGTAAGCAACCACAATTTACATAAATATAAGTGTGGAACAATACACAGACTCGTGGGGAAAGTGAAAGTGTTTTACAACCAACCCCTAACCACCCCCTTCCTTAAAATGGGATAGAAATTTTCTTTTTTTCTTGTTTTGTATTTGTTTTTTTTTAATTTATTTATTTGGTTGTGGGGAGAACAACGAGAGAAGAAGAACGTACTACATAACGGACAACTAAACTGTGCTAAACACTCATTTGGGCAACAGACGAATGCGCTCAATTTATGTTACTCGTCATTTTAGGCGTAAATTACTCGCATTACTTCCACTTTTGTTGCTGACAACGTCTGTTTTTTATTTACACAAAAAAAATTAGGCACTTTCCCACCTTTTCTCTCTCCCATTGTCAATCCGATTTGAAGGGATATTAAGTATCAGATTAAGAGGATGAAGCTGGCTGTCTTTTACACCGCAAGAGTCCTTTTGCCTCGACTGGTTTGGGCTCGACTTTAATGCGATATCGCACAACAACGTCAAAATGTCCCCAAATATTATATATGCCGCAACATTAAAATCATCGCACGATGATCCGCAGTGTTCATGTGTGCGTTCAATTTAGATATTATACAGTTATAAGCATCCCCTTCATTACATCCATGATGCGCGTGTGCTCGAATAGGGTATAATATTGCATTAAATTGACATAATTCGAATCGTATTCCAGCTCAATTGAATTCGATGGAACACCACGCGAGCGTTAAAACCTTCAATATTACCCATCACATCATTTTATTTATGCCATGGCGTAGAATATAACGTTGAATGGAGATGAAATGCGATTACGATTTGTGGCGGTGCCAATTCATGTACGCTGCGTTATATTTAGATAATAAATGCGGACTCTCACTGCTTAGAATATATTCCCGTTTTATGCATTTTATGGCAAAAAGGAAGCTCAATTCCGAATTGATTTCAATACATTTGTAATAACTATAATACAGCTAATAATAATTGATGCAAGTGGTTGAACTGTCAAGGATAATATGTGTGGATTGTGGGGTGTGATTTGTGAACAATGCTGACAAATTAGCTGTGGCAGAGCTGTGTGTGCAAATTGATGCCATTCTTGTGTTCGTTTGGCAGGGCACATCCTTTAATACGGGTCTAAGTCCTTAAGGAAGCAAATATTGCATGACAGGCGAAGTGATCTAATATTGTTTTATGTTTAAATTAACGCGGAATTATTCGGGGTTGGTATTTTTTTAAGTAATCCAAGACTGAAATATAGATTCCTTCATATAATCTTTAAAATAATAAACTTTTTTGCACGAACTGCTTTTTTTCGCAGATTTCGCGGCTCATTCTTGCGTTTAAAATGTTACAATTTCGGAATGTTGCAAAATATGTGTGTAAAATATTGTAGCGATTCCACTGTCATTTTTACCGTGATTAATTCCCATAAATACATAATTTATTTTAATTTTTTACCTAACACTTTAAGGATATAAAGTTCAATAAAGTCTACGGCACATTAAAATGCAGATCCTTTCGCCCACACCGATTTCGAAACCTACTGTAAAATTTTAAATCACTTCCTAACCGCAAATCTTATTCTTGAGATAACTTTTTTTCCGGGGCGCTGTGAATTTATCATTTTTTTAAGGACCACGTTCTTTATATTTTACATCATAAAACGGACTACACAATGGCCCAATCGTAAAAGACAAATAGACGTCCTGGAGTATCTAAAAATTCGCCTCATCTGTTGTGAAAGATTGACACAAAAGCGAACGAAAACTCAACAAAGTGTTGAAAGGAAATAAATATCGCCCCGTAAATATAGACAATAACAGTTAATTCGGTCGTTATCCTCAATCGAAGAGACTCATCTTCCCAGCACAACCCCATAATAATTACACGAGTGCTCACCATAGACGTCTTCACATTCACAAAAACACGCTCATTCGATAATAATATATGGTGGGGTTGTAAGGAACGCATCCGGCATCGATATACTATTATATAAAAGCGAAAAGTATAGTGTACAGTGTACACCTCCATCCATCTAGCAGAATGTAGCGAAGCGACTGGCAATCGCATTACCGCAGTGCACAGCTCCGCTACAGTGCCTGTAATAATAATTAATGAATAATGAGCTGATGGTCGAAGATAAATTGTCAGTTGCCAATATTTGACATGTTTATAGTGCAAGTTGATTTTGCTTTATGCCCGATCCACCAGCAATAGTAAATGAAGATTGGGTGCTGTGCTATAGTGAGGGGATGGGGGAATTGGGGGAAAAGTATTTGGTACGAGAAATTGTGCAGGATTAAACTTTAAGTGCAAGACCTTCTTAATTCCCTGACAAATTCACTTTTATTTCAACTCCACATGACTTATTGAACAACGTCAAGTTACAAATTGACTGTATCGACATTGAAAGCCTTCCTTTGCACGTGAACGCTATCAACCGCCATGAAAACAAACTAAACACACCCATTTATTTAGCCGACGTGAAGTGGAGTAAGGGTCACTTCATCGTCTCAAACGTACTAAAAATCTCCTCATCAACTATTTATCACATTGGTTATTCATACAGTACATTTATTATGTTTGGAAAAGAGGTTGTATGCTTAAAAGTTTGATGCTCTTATACGAGATGCAACCCCTTGTTATAGTGTTGCAATTTTCGGCTCAGCATCCCGCAAGGAATAAATAATCGGTTTGTGCAGGTAGGGAAAGCAACCCACAACGTTGTCGGAAGTGTTTATGTTTAATATTTCACAAGGGTCGTTACCGTTTTTCACCTTTTGTGACAACAAAAAAATATTAAAAACTCGTATAACATTTACTGTTAACAAAACAATTTATGGACTTTGTATATTCAAAAACTAAAACACATTTACAATACATCAATAGTCCGTCATGTCGAATGATAAATTATTTACAGATTTATGTCTAAATAACCTGGCGTTCCAAATCCCAAGTCATCAATTGAATCTTTAATAAAGTCCCATACATTTTAATATCGCTTCCACAATCTGCATCACAAACTTACGACGTTAATGTTATTTGTATGAACTAACGCACACAAGCTTCGGTGCCCAACAATGTGATGAACATTGCCTTTCGAATTCCGACAAGTGCGGGAGTGAAATGAATCCCCTCCCACACTCCCCCATTCCTTAAGTCCATTTTATTGTGAACAGGGCTTTCCAAAACGGGCAAAGGTTTAGAAATATTTTATTAAAAACGTACTTTGACGTTTACTAAATATTAGTTATAAAATAGTGCGATTTTTTTAAGGTGTCACAATGCTACTTACTGCTCCATTTCATTTGAAAAAAAAACTCTTGGGTTAAAAAATTGTACAACATATTGTTCCAATATTGGGAATAGGAAGTAAAGAGGTCAAACGTTGATGCAAATATATCGAGGACTAACTAAACCCCAACCCGCTTTGATAGACAAAAACTTTTTTTTCCTCTTTAATTCAATTGCTTTTTTGCATTTTTTAAATACTTTTAATGTTGTTTTCATTTTTAGGCTATTACCTTCGTACGATTATTATCTACATTTAAAATTCTTTCCCAAATACATAATATTTATTATTTTAAAAAAGTTAGCAGAACTTTTCAAGGTCAAAGTAGGAAAATTCAAGGTCAAATTCTTTATATCTCAGAAATCTTAAATATTTTTGTTATTTTTTTACATATTTTTTGTAGGATTAAATGAGATAAGAAAATTTGCTGAACATTTCAAGGTCAAAATTTTGAAAACTCAAGGTCAAGGTTTTTATAACGATAAATACGTAATTCAAAAACTGTGTGTTTTCGGGTCTACATTATGCTAATCTCAATAAAAGTACCAATTTTGGTCAAAAATCAAGGTCAAAACTCAGAAATTTCAAGGTCACATTTTTCATATCTCCGAAAAGCTTTATTAAAATGTATTTAAGCAACAGTCGTATATAAATTCACACCTCGCTTTCCCTGCGTTGTAGTTTTTGTTACAAACCAAAATGCTAAATCTAAATAAATTAAATTTTATGTAGACAAAAACATTTTTTATAATCAACTTTTTAACAGTTTTGCAGTTACACAATTTCGATTTCAAAAATGGCAACGCCGTTTTACTAATTATATAAGTGATTGAAATTTTCCAATTTTGCAACGACCTGTTTCTAGAATTCTAATTATTTTATGGTTCCTTTAAAATACAATAGTATGATTGTGAAAAATTTTAAAAATTTAAACTTAAATTTGTAAAATAAAAACAAACAAATTTTACAAAACACTTTTTAAATTATTGACAAACATTTTTAACTTCACTGCAAATATCGTAATGTCTGCAATAGGATTGTATTCACAAAACCCTCATTGAACAACCCTGTATTCTATGCATAATATAATAGACCATTCATTGTTGTCTGTTGAATCGCTTCGCTGCTGGTTGGATGGTTTTAATGAAATAGCCAAACACATGCGACCAAACCATGTAAATAAACAAAAACAAATTGTTGGCAACACAAAATAAATAAAAATACGAACGCCCAAATCTTTATAAGTTTAATGCATCTTTGGGTCGGATGACGCATTTTGCCGCCCTTAAAAAAAAAGCAAAAAACTTTCAAGTGCTTGTAACACGCATGAAAATTGCCAAAAAAATTTTACACTCCATTAAAAGTTTTAGGCATGTGTGACAACAGAGTTGGTTGTTTTCTCATTCGATTGTGATTTGTATTGTTTTGTTGTGCGGGTGGGTTTCCATTGTGACAGAAATATGTAGTGGGTGGCCCAACGGTGGCGGTTCAGTGCGCGACTGTAAGAAGAAGTCGCAGCGCCTATTGAATCGAGGAATCGGATACACATTCATTTCATGATTCCTGCATTATGTAATACACATTTTTGTGTTAAACGGCATTGCAATGCGGGATGAAAGGGACTTCGGTATCTCGACACCGTACTGCTACTACTACTACTACTACTACATGATGTGTATCGATTGGTGTGCGCTGCTGCACAGTGCACGTTGTGTATCCGATGTGTGTGCTCGGTGGTGGAACGGGAACCATAAAACCAAATGCAGCTCAAGAGAGCACTGGCATGGCACCCCTTCAATATCTATCGCATGCAGTTCTTCCGCACACGTCGCGCGTTGTGTGTTGGTAGCGTAGAGCGTCGATGCCCGTGCATGCGATTCCTCCCCTATCATATTTCGGGCTGGGTGGAGGAGGGTAGGGGGGGGGGGGGGGAAGGGGGCTTTAACTCAGCACACATATCGACATTAGACACTGTGCGCGAATGCGCTCGAGTGTATTAAGGGAAGATGGTTTGCTGAGTGTAGTGTGCAGTGTACACGGCGAGCGAATTACAGCAAATGTAAGGCGGTGTAGTACAGTTAGTTATGGGCACAATAATATGGGAAGTAGCAGGGGAAGAAGACAGTGCGAACTGGGAAACACAGGGCGGTTATTATTACTTGGATTTTTTATGTTTTTTTGTACATTTTATTCACCCACTGGGTAATCAGGAGAAATTAATTAATTCCAATAAACGAACCATGTAATTTTATGACCCTTAAATTTAAAAATACTGCTAAATTTAACAAAAATAATTTTTTTAAATAAAATTAAAATCTAATTTATTTATTAATTTTGAAATAAAAAAAATCCTTCAATTGTCTAGTACATCACCCTGTAAATTAAACGAATTAGCGTACAAAACACTACAGGAATAGGGGTGGCAAATAAAAAGCAAAACAATGCACAGTTGGATGGGCGAAGGCGCTATGAAAAAGAATACGGAATACTTATTGGATAAACCCGATAAATAATTACGTCGGAAAGAAGCGAATAAATGATTTGCTTCGTTTTGTTCACCAAGGGGGGAACAACGCAAAGTACCTTCTTTTTTTTTGTTTTGTTGTATTTGATGTGTTTGTGCCTTTGATGTAATTAGGTGCAGCGTTTATTTGTCCCGTCACGCGTTCCCACACCCCCGCCAGTTTGGAAATGCAGTAATTATTTCGCAGAAGTGCTCACCTTCTTTTTTAACACTCAATAACTTAATGATGAATTTACACAAACGTTTATTACGAAATTGAAGGATTTACTTTAAATAATAAGGGATTATTGTAATCAAAGATTAAAAACATTCATTTAAAAACAAGATTTTTGTTTTCATAGATTAAAAAGGACTTTGTGGGACAGCAACTGCCAAGAAAATATTTTAAAAGCAGATAGAAAGTTGTTTTAATACGTACAATTTTAAATCATAACAAATTAATGCTTTCATAAATTGATGAAACGAAAGTGTTTCAAAATTAATACACGATGCTGATCAATTCGTTTTAATCAAAAATATCCTTTTTTCGTTCAAAATTGTGTTAAAACCTCAACAAAAAAATTTAGATTTTTTATGGACAAATTTGAAATAATGAAGCGAAAAGCAAAACGGGAACATCTTGTAAGTTGTATAATATAAACAATGTAAACCAGCAACGTTCATGAAAGAATGTAAATTAATCCCGTGGGAAATTTGAATTAGGGAGAATGACAAGACGGTAGATTCTAATTGTCTTGAACAAATATGCAAACTGTCATCTGCAGGACGCATCAGGATTCACTATACAAAGGGAATCGCTTGTCCCACAAATTTGTACAGTCACCTATATTACAGGGAAACTATAGAAATGTTGAAGTTAATGAGGTCTTTACGTGCTTGCACGGATTTACCAATAAGCAGGATAAACACTTATTGCTTATATGAATTTCAATTTAGGGCAGCAAGGTTCCAGAGGTGACAGTTGATTTTTTTTTGATTCAAAAATTAAATTCCTTCCTGCTTTAAATACACAAATTGTTTTGGAGCAAATTTTTCACCCCCTCCTTGCTGAAGCCATTTTATTAGCTCAATCAAAGTATTAAAACAAATATGTGGAAGGAAAATGTGTTGCCACAAAAAGCAAGGTAAAACAAATCTGAAAATGAAAGGCGCCGCACCGCATTTATTGTAACAAATACCAAATTTGTTTCGGTTTTTTTTGTTTAAAATAAAAAGTACTCAAAATGTCTGTCAGCAACTTTGCACCCTTGTTGTGGCTGTCAATCAGCTATGAATAAACAAAATGTATCAGACACACGAATTGGTGAAACAATATTTCACCTGTTCGTAATCGTATGTGACGAGACGCATTCCAATTTATTTACATGCCGGAGAATGCCGTGTGGCGGACAAAAGTTCGTGACATTTTGCCATTAAAAGTCGGTTGGTCGTTTTTGTATGATGTTTTATGTATTTTCCCTTTACTTTTTCATTTTTTTTATCAATTCAGATAATGTGGAAAAAGTTCTTCCACGAATTGAAAGAGGTGAAAAGATTGTTTTTGTTTTGGGTTGTTGTTTTGATCATCTATTGCGCGGGTTTTTGTGTGTGTGTTTTTTTTATTTATTTTTTTCAAGGACAATAATTATAAAGTTTTACAAATATGAGCAATGGGTGACGGGTGAATATTTCAAAAGTGTTTTTGTTGTTGTGCAATGAAGCTGAATTCCGGTGAATGTCCTTTTTTTTTAGCAAGGCAAAGGTTTTTTATTGCCTGGAAACGAAGATTTTATTATTCAGCCTTGGAAGGTTATTTGCTCAAGCGTGTAATAAAATATTTGCGTGGCTGGGGGATGGGTCAAGCGTGTATTTTAAAATAGATATTTGCTTGGGGAATTATTTTTAACTGAAGCGCGAGAAAATCCGACACAATATGTTGTTTAAAAATTGAGTTGTGAAATAAGTTTGGATTTTTTACTAATCGAACACACCAACAAATCTAATTCCGATAAAATGGTAAATAGTTAATATTTTTTCAAGAACTGCAATTTTTTTCGCAGTTTTTGCGGTTTATTTTAGAATACGTATCCGTTACATCCCGAATACTGACAGTTACGTGTGTAATTTTGCAGCAATACAAGAAACGTAAAAAACATTCTGAACTTTAAAAATATAATAACTTAAGGCTTTTTAAAATAGAAATGCTCGCCTAATGTCTTAAAATACCTTCTTAACTCATCAGAAAAATTTAAAACCAATCAACGTACCCAAAACATCACAAAAGTAGAATCTTCTGTCCCGCAATAATGTTCAAACACTTGTAAAAAGTTTCCAATCAAACATTGTACAATTAAGTCCTTACAAAATGAATGTTAGTCCACTTACAAGAAATACAACATTTCCCTTATTACAATTTGGTTGTGCAAAGGACAAGTCACCTCAGCTTATCAATATACAAGCATGACCCACAATAAAGTTGCCTCCAAAATTGTTTTGGAAAACACAAACAACAAGGTCAAACCCATTTAATATTGTATTGGAGAACAAAATGAATATATGCAAAAGAGGATGATGCTGAATACTGAATACTACTGCAATAAAACCCACCCATTTTGGCCCATTAACTAGCTGGTATAGTTGTACACATAACCGAATGTATTATACAATTGTGAAAAGAACACTAAACAGTATATTTGCAATTCCTATATTTTTTATGTCGTGAATTCAGCGATTTGTATGGAAATATAACCATTTGGAAGCGGAAGCAATTCGAAAGCGGTCAAAAAATAAAACACACACACACACACACGCTGGTGGGAGCGATATAAAGATGCGGAGTGGTGCTGGGGAGGGTGGGATGCATAAACACAAATGACTGTGTGAAAACTGAAAACATTCCACTTGACTATCTGTCTATTTTTTGGGGGGTGGAATGAAAAGGAGCTGAGTACACGGCGTTTAATGATCGCATTTAAAAAATATGACCATTTACAATTTCCATCATAAATTATTACAAAACCTGTGTGCATTTTAAGATTGTGAAGGATTGTGTGGGGGTGTTTGGTTAACGGAGTGGGGGGGGGCAAAAATCGGGACTCAAAAAGCATCGGGTTGTATAATAGCCGCAATTTAATTTTTTATTTGCTTTTGAAGGATGGCGACCAAGTGGGAGCGGGGATTGCAAAAGGGAGGGCGTGTGTTGTGCGTGTGTCCTTTTTGAGCAAGAAGTTGCTCACATATTTGTTGTGCACATATTTAAATAAGAAATCATTTTTTAACGATATTTACGGCAACAAAAGAAGAACGATAGCAGGACTATCTTGTTCTCCGGTAAATATTTCGCCCCTCCCAATATTATTTTGTGTCACTGTTTGTTTATTTGTTTGTGTGTAACCATTTTAAAAGTCGTCATTACTTGCAATCACCTGTAACCTTCACAACCTTTTCACCTTTTTCCCTTTAATATTAGCTGTAGGGTAGATTTAGATTAAACACCAACAAAAAAAAAAAATCCCTCACATAAGACTTAACTGTATTTTGTTTGTTCAATTCAACAGAACGACGATTGCACACACAGTGGCTGCACCATATCAACAAGATGCTGACAACGCTTCATAGAAAGTACCGAGATCATATACAACGATTTATGTGCATATTGTGCGTCGTCAGCATTTAGGATAAAACCAAACTGAATACACACCTCAAACGCGTCCGGTAGCAACCTTGCGTGCAACCATCATCATTTAAACCGGCTATTTCCACAACACAATCCCCCCCTATCCCTCATCCCACCCTCGTCCACCTTTCTTCATCCTTTTTCACAAAATATATTTCATCATCCCCTTCCACCCGCAATCATCATTCATTCCTCTTTCACTTCCCTGTTACATTCATCCTTAAATTGTTGTATATTGTGCATGCATCAGCAGAATACCCAAATTATAAATGCGTGGTAGAACTGTACTCGTATCTTCAGTGACAAACATTGTCAATATGTTGTTGCTGAAATAACGAGGTTTGTCAAGCGGTTTGGTTGTGCTCATAATACCATTCCACATTGTGCGTCGAGGTTGATCCGAACCCTTACTTCGTCTGACGACACCGTGTTGGGGGGGGTCTTTCTTCCGCTGCACAAGTTTTGACGCCCGCCATTGCAAAACACTGGACGACGAGACTCTCACTCTCTCCTCACCTCACATCAGGCGGGTGTATCGTGCAAGGTGACTCGCATCCGATGATCCCTACCCTTGGGCATTATTAGTATGCTGTTGCCAAACAAAATGATGGTGAACCCTTCCGTACAACGGTTCTCAAGTATAATCGGATGTATTATTGGAGTTTTTGCTTTAAGCCCAGGTAAATATAAATACACAACGTTCTAAATTTTCACCGCATGTGTGTGTGTGTGTGTGGGTGTTTTTGTGATTGTGGTAATGTGTCGCCTTCGAGGATATTTATTGTGTATGCCGCGCCGGTGGTTTTGAATGGAAGTCTTGTTTCTTCATGTATGTTTAAGTCGTCCCCCCATCCCCTGCCAATTTAATGGGACACCGCGACCGCCCCTCACCCATTCCTATTCTACAAGTTGGATCATTCCCAACACAACGCAACATCCGCCATCATTCCCTTTTGTTTAGTTGTGTAGAAATGAAAATGCTTGCGTTGTGACATAGATACGAGCGAGCGGAGGAGCTGAGTGTATTTTAGAAGGGATAACATAATATGCATTCAACATATTGTGCTCGGTATATACGGTAATGATGTGCACATACATTGGGATACGTAATCTTGAGGCGAAATCCCTTGCAAAATTACACACAATATGTGTGATACGACGAGTCGCATCCCCATCAACGTGCTGGGTTGTTTGTGCTGTGATGGTGACTTTCTTTCCATTTCTAATTGGAATTTATGCTTGCGTGAGATGGGTGTGGTTGTGTGTGTGTGTGTGTGTGTGTGTGTGTGTGTCTGTGGGTGTGTGAGTAAATGTCTACACGGGATTACGAGCTTATTAAATTGCAAAAGGTTTATGCAGCGAGCAACAAATTTGTTGGAGAAAATTTTCATATTATAATAAATACACGATGTTCATAATTTCGTTATTAACATGTGGAAAAGCAGGAAACAAAACCCGTTTTTGTTTCAATATTTTTAAGGAGGGAAAAAATAAATTGTTAAAAAGGGATTTTTGTTTAAAACGGCGAGAACGCGTGATGAGGAAATAATTCCCAAGGAATTAAGTTTCAATGAACTAAGTCCCAACTCGAATGAACTAAATTCCACAATAAAAGGACTATATAATTGCTCCTTTTGGGGATTTAATTCCTTGAAAAGTATTTCACCAGATTGCATCGCAATATTATTGTTCTTTATTTTTGGAAACATGTTCATCCCTAAATTAAATAGATTCCCCAATAGGGAAACCGCTAAAAGATTGTGGCACAGATGTTGTCAAGAAAAAAGGACGAAAATAGGACAATGGTAACGTGTCCTTTCATATTTAAATAAAGACAATTGTAAATTATTTAAAAAAATATATTTAATTTAATATTAATGCTGTAAATGTTAGGGTGAAATAAAGGTGATTTTAAATAATTGATGCTTTAAGGACTATAATCTCGGGGCGTTGTGGGGGGTTGTATAACGATACAAGGCTCATTTTTTAATAGCACCAAAACATTCAAGAGTTTTGAGTTCAAAGTATTCAAAGCATTTTATATTCAATTTTAAACAAAATTATTCCTTATTGATTTAAATAACATTATTTTAAATGAACTTTACGGATTCTGTAGAGTAAGATAATAATGAAAATATTGTGAAAATCATTTTTCTAACCATAATAATTAGTTTTTGTATGTTTTCAATTTTTCCAGATTCCATTTCGCATTATTGAGTGATTTTGAAAATTGAGTGATTTTGAATACAAATTGCACTCAGTCTAACAAATTCAATTATATTCATAATAATCAATAATGTCTGTTTTTTTTTTCTAATAAATATTACAATTAATATTAAATTAAAGTAATTTTCTTTAAAAGCAGCTTAATTAGTTGAGATCTCAAGTGCGACAATGTTTAAACAAATACTAAAAGGATAATTTTTAAACACAACCAATTTCAAAGTTTCAATTTTAATTTCATAATGAAGTTCTGGGGCAAACTGCATTCATATGTAAATTTTCGCGTGGTCCCTTAAGTGAAAGTTAAGTGGCATTACAAAAGGACTTTACTTTAAATACACAAACAATTTGTAAAAGCATTAAAAAGCTTTTGGTTGAGAATTTTCTGAGAATCAAATTATACTCAAAATGCATTGTTTCATAAAATGTGAAACAAAAATTGGGTCAATTTATTAAAAAATTGATTTTTTTAGTGATGCCTTTCATGCAATAAATTGAATTACTTTTAATAGGACGTGGTTGTTTGAAGCTTTTCGAGAAATATTACAACTAAATCGACTACGAGTACTCGTATTTTTAATACACTTCTTCCCTCAGATCACCCCCGTTCCTTTATTTTCATAATTAAATTAATTGTGTGTAACAAAAACCAAAAGAACAAAACCCAATTTATGTTTTAAAACCTCAATTCAATTAATAAATGCGCACGGTGTGGAAAGTGGCACCACAACAAAAACAAAAATTAAAAAAGGTGTTCTCTGTAATTTATATATCGCACAGTTTACAATGCCCCCCTGCACTCCACCTAAATCCAACAGCTCTTTATCATCCTCCCTGCACCACCAACCCTTATTATGGCATGGGCTCGTATAACTTATAGAAGCAGACCCGCAGGAAGACTTACAACCACTAACTAATGTGCTGCGGCTGTATGACGAAATGTCTCGTGTAATGTTTCCGTTTTTCCCCTTCCCCCTCCCTCCCTTTCTGCCTTATCCGTAGTTGTCTTCATTTTTTTTTGTACGAGACACGCTCGTATATCCTCCATACTTTGCTCTGTTGCTTACCCCGTGTTCTGTAATTGCTGCTAATTAAATTTAATCCGATATATAGAAAGTTGAACGAAAAATTCCTTGTTGGCTTCATCGTCCTTATACCCAGGATTAAATTTAATTTTCTTGTCTTTATACAGGAATTTTTGTGTGTGTGTGTGTGTGTGTTTTTTTTTTTTGAAGGTTGGGGTGGTTTCGTTTACACCCACACCATTGATCCTTTAATAAATTAATTTTTGTAAGCTTTACATCGACATTAAAAAGAGGCGGATTTAAAAAAATGCAAAATACAAAATTCAGCAAACATTTTACGCCGAGGACTTTTAAAAAGCGTATAAAGAATTTACGGTGCCCACTGCCCGCCCGTGTGTAATGATGACCTTTTCGGTTTTTGTACACCCTTTTCCGTTGATTTGATAAACACTCAAAAGGTAACAATTCTTTGATGCTGAGTAGATCTATCTATTTATGCACCCAAAGGATAACAATAATGTTGAGATGTTGTGAAAGGGTGTCGATTAGGTTGCCGCGGGTGGGGTTTTGGCCTCTTCAAGAAAAAGGTCTTTTAAATTATGTGTTGTGGCGCGCTTTGCACGTCTTGTAATATATTTAGTGTTGGAGCGAAAAAAAAAACAAAAAAACCCTGGGACGTACGTTTCTCCTTATAATACGGTCGACGGGTCATAAACTGCGGTTGTATCACAAAAGCCACAGCAGAAATGAATCAACCGAATAAAGTGTATACACGTAAGTATTTTATTTAGTGCCGGCTGTAATGGGCGCAACGAAATGAGTTTACAAACTTAATCCCACGGACGAAACTTTACGTTTAATTATTCAGTGCTGCAGTCGGTGGCATATAACGTATCCTGTGGCAATAAAAAGATGCGGTGTTTGTCTGAGAGTGGTGCTGGGTGATGAAGATTAAAAAACTTTTCCCTAAAAGCACTATTGATGCTGTGGCTGTGCATGCAAAATACCGGTAATACGGCATTACTAAACGGTGTGTCAGTCACTTTGAGATTGAAATTGTGACAGATGTTGCCCTTTTTATGCCATTCATCGTGAAATGTATTCCCTGACACTTTTGAGTAATTGGAAATCATCGTGGAATGGTGCGGGGGTGGCAAAATATGCCACCAACAACACGCGAGATCAAATGGAAGCGTCGCTTGTTGTTGCCGCCGACTTAAAGTTGTCTCGTTGCTGAATGGTGGCGCTGTGGTGTGGGACGTGGGTGGTTCACTGGATGTAATATACTTGACCTTGGCTCGTAAATTCAATATAACTTCTGACGTGTAATTTTAATGGATTACATTCAATGGATTTCAGCGGTGTAAATTGAATTTTTGGGGCATTATACCGTCGCGACGCCCTCTTGATAATGAATTTAAATAAATTCCTTTATATTAATAATTGGACTGATGACTTTCCATTCTTATAATTTCACTAATATTTATGAGACTCCTCAAATAATATTTATTTATTACATCATTGTTAAATTCCACAGGCTTAACGGAATGCTTCCAACCCAAGACCATCGTTGTGCCATCGCAGTACACCGCTCAAAGTGGCGATCTACACCTGAAGTTGTACACATGGCCGGAGCTGTTTGACACACCATCCAAAATACAGTTGCAAGTCACTTTGTTGGATGACAAATCGCAGCGGCCACATTTAGAATTAATTGACGTACATTTAGACCGGCGAGAAACCTCCACCAACATTACCGTGCCGTGTGAATACTTTCCACGTGGCGGTTTTTATGCATTAGAATTATTAGTAGGCAATAGTAGCAATGGTAGCGGCAGCCCAATCACCATCACTGAATTAGACAATAATAATAGCGACAACAACAGCGATGGCAATAGTCTGACAAAGCATTTGGATGTGCGATGGCCCCAGCCCAAATTGACCGTGACATCCGAATCGATTGGCACCTATCCGCAAACACCGGTGGATGTCATTGTGGAGTTTCCCGATGTGCAATGCTACACAACGGCGCCCGATGATGCCGCATCGCAGATGCCTGAATTTTGGCTGGATTTGTTGTACTGTGGCCATGACTACTCGTGCGATGTGCAACAGCAAACGACAACATCGTCCGGTGGCAATTTGTCCAGCAGCACTCAAGTGCTGTACGCCGAGCAATTGCGCGGATTTCCAAAGATTAAAATAATATCGTTGCGATGCGAGTTGTTCGGTTTGGCGGGCAATTATGCCATTAAGTTGAGGCCGACATTTACGGCGCCCGCGTCGTTGACGGCGCGCGCCTTCATCAAGGCGGATTGGAGTGAACAGTTTGTGTTCAATGTGCACGCCCGCAACATATTTCCATGTGATCCGCATACCGGCATTAGTGTCCTTTTTGAGTATCCCGCATGCATACTGGATCAGGCGGATCGCATACGATTGTTTGCCAAGCAACGGGCGGATGTGGCGTCATTGGCGCCACCCACATCGTTGCACTATGTCACAGAGCAGCGAGTGTTGCGTGGCCATCACTCTATGTACTTTGATTGTGATATGTTTTCGGAGAAGTACGTGGAATATTGTTTTGTGTATGTCAGCCAGTCACTGTCGGGGGCGGTGGCTGATGTGCGGATGGACTGTGTGCCGACGCTGCAAGTTAGTGGTGAGTTTTTTATTTTTTTTTTTTATTGCCATTTTGTCTCAATGTGAAATGAACATTAAAAATGGATCACTAATAAGATTTGCTGTTGCGCGATTTATTGCTGTTTTAATGGTGGGTCGTGAAATGTCGGTTTTTATGCGTAAATAAACATCGCAGCCGTTCGGTGCAAAAGGGCGGCCTCCTCCTCACTTTCACCCAGACAGAATTTGGGTGGGAACAGAATTAAAGCGTGTAATTTGAGATCTCTGACAAGTACTTGGCATTTATGCCACTAAATGTGCTCTCTGTAGAGGACTAGTTAGCCTGTTTATAATTGCCACTCGGTTTCTGTTCTGTATTTATTTAAGAGCAGCACAATCAAGTCCAACTCAACATTAAGTGAAACAGTTTTACAATCATCGTGTGACATTTTGTTGCGACTAATTCAACCAACCGTGTCAATTTACATCAGAAGCATGCTTCTGAACTTCAGCACATTGCGGCGGATGAAAAGGACGAAGCAGTCAAAGTTTATGCAATAATAAAATGAAAGTGGGGTTAGCATTTTTATTGGTCACAACATAAACGCATTGTCCAAACTTTATTGCCCCCCCCCTGCCCCCTACACACATCAAAGCTTGTCTGAATTTGAAATACATAATTGTATAACATGGCATTCGTCGCCTTCCTCGCGAGCTGATTCCTTGATGTTGTCCATTGTTTTGACGGAGGTTCGTCCGAGCTTGTATAATATAACATTTTAAATGTGATTCGATTTGCGTGCAGAGAACTCCCACCATTATATTCCTTCACCATTTTATCTCGCAGTCGTGTTGAAAATTATGCAAATTTCTCGTGTATTCGAAAAGGTCATGCAATATTAAGGCTGATGTCGTCTGAGTGGGTTGTTGCGAATCAAAAGTCCTTGTTAAGACGCCAGACACGAATTATTTCGAGCGTAATAAAATTTATTGTAGGTTTAAGTGAAATGTTTGTCGGTAGTTAAGATCTGAGGGTGGGGCGGGGGTGGATTTTAATTCTTTGAAGCCGTCACAAATAACAAAATTGTTTTCAAATATGTAAAAGTGTTTGCTTGGTCAACAAATAAATTACTTTTTACATTTCAAAAAGGGTTTATTTAATTCCAAAAACATCCTTAAACGTTTAAAATCTTACAAACTCTAACATCAGTTATGCAAAGTTCAAATTTTTGAGGCGCTCCTTTTTAAAATCACAAGGGTGCATCCTTCTGCATCAATAAGAATTTAAAATAAAATTATTTTTCATACAAAAAGGACCTTTTTTTTTAAACCAAACAACCTTTTTTTTAAGTTAAAATATTAAAGCTATCAGCTTCTAACTACCACGACAGCATTAAAAACGTAAAAAAGGAAACCACCTCTGATTTACATCCACCCGTTATGACAAACGGGACCATAACAAAAAAGTGTTTCACAAATTACAGCTCGTAAAAGCATTAAAACGAACACACACATTTTCATGCAATTTGTAGCGCATGCAGCAGCAATCCATTTTACGTGCTAACCCACCCACCCACCACCTTTCCATGCTGCGTACATCATTCATGTTATTATGCGCCTCCCCCTCCCTCCTACAAAATATATATAAAACATGAATTGAAATTACTGTACTTAATAAATTGATTAAAATGAAGAACGGTAGTTGAAAGCACACACACAAACACACAAACCACCCATTCACCACCGCCCTCCCCCCCTCCCATAAAAAAACGTAGGCGCTCTGTTATCAATGCCACCCCTCAAAATCCCAATTATTATCCTTTCTATGAGCGCACGTTACATTTCATCATTGCATGTATGTTTTTCGTCATCACACACATTCGTTTGTTGTAATATATAATGTTTGCTGTTTGAACCCACACAGATGTTGATGTCGGCGGATGGGGACCGTGGAGTGATTGGACTCCGTGCTCAACAACATGCAGCGGTGGCACACGCAATCGCTACCGTATCTGTGATTCACCACCACCCCGTTATGGGGCTAAATTTTGCGAGGTAATTTTTTTTTTCGTTTTCATCCACAATTTTTGTGTGTTCCTTTTTACGTTTATATTTATGTGTTTTAAAATTTATTTTCAACCTTAATAGTATAAATTTATGCATTCCGACTTTTTTTGGAAAAAAAAATGACGTTGCGGAACCCTACACAATATTAAAAAAAATATTTTACATGTTCGTAATGTTTATCAACTCAAAAATGTTTGCAGAACATTTCAAGGTCAAAATCAAAAAAATTCAAAGTCAAAATTTGTTATATCTCAGAAACCGTAAATATTTAAAAAAAAAATTTTTTCCACATTATTGTAGGCTTACATGAGACAAAAAAAGTTGCTGAACATTTCAAGGTCGAAATCGGAAATTTCAAGGTTAGACGTACGCTATCTCAGAAACCCTAAATATTTTTAAAGTTTTTTTTTCATTATTGTAGGATTAAAGAAGATAAGAAAACTTGTTGAACATTTCAAGGTCAAAATTTTAAAACTCAAGGCCATGTTTTTATAATAAATATATGTAATTCAAAAACTGATTGTTTTAGGGCAACTATGTTGTTTTACATTATTGCTAATCTCAATAAAAGTACCAATTTAAATAAAAAAATCAAGGTCAAAATTCAGAAAATTCAAGGTCGACACAGTAAAACTTTAATGAAATGAAGTTAAACAACAATCGAGTATATAAATTCACACCTCGCTTTCCCTGCCATGTTTTTTTTTTAAATTAACATCATTTTTTTGTAATATTTTTAAAATAACAATTTGTTAAGTTTAGGACCTCACAATTTCAAATATTGGATACTTTCTGCATCATTAGACTTTTCAAAAAATAACTAGTTAGGCTTTTAATTTAAAATATTTCGAGATCACATTTTCCATAACTCAGAAAACCTTAATTAAAATGTATAGTTAAGCAGCGGTCGTATATAAATTCACAATCGATCTCCCTGCAGTGTTGTTTTTTTTTTTTATTTCAACCTTATATTATTCAAACAACTCACTGGTTTTACTTGTGAGTGGATTTCATTGGGATTGAGGTTTTGTGGAATGTTTGTTTGTTATGTATTTTAATATTGACTGACATATATGTTAATGTAATTTTTGCTTTTCGTCCTTAATTGTTAAACCCCGACGGTTGCATTGTAATTTGTAACTTATCACTCACGATGATGATGACTTTAATGTTTATTTGTTCACATAATTATTGACTGCAAAATAATTTTAAAAAAAAGAAGGAAATTTTCTGGAATTAATGGAATTTAATCTTAAAGCTTCGTTTTCCCTTCGATTTGGAATGAATTGCAAGAGAACACATTGCTGGCATCATTTGTGCACACAACGCGTAAGCATATTATGATAACTTCACCCATAACACTGAACAGGTGGATGAAAGCTATCACTTTTATGTACACCATTCCGCATGCCACATTACCCTACCACCTACGGAATTTTTGGGTGCTTTTGCGGAGAGAGCAAAAAAGGTGGCAATGACGATACGCTACGTCACGCTTTATTTCCGTTGAATCAATATAATAAAACGTTTCTATGGCAAAGATAAATAATATGTGTTCATTTGCTCAGTGCCGACAAGACGAACGAGCAAAAAGGTTGTGCCTGTAATTTCGTCAGTTTCTTAAGATCCAATTTGGGCCTGAGTGCCAGTAAAGAGATATTGGACTTGTGTTCGGTGGAATGGCAAACAAACATCCATAAAAAAAAGAAAAAAAAAAAAAAAAAAAAAAGAAAGTTCTACTGCCAAGGGGATAAGGATACACACACAAGCTGATAAAACGCTGAGCCTCCTCACACCACAATTCACTTCATCCTGCACACACAACAATTGTGTGCGAACTACATATAGTTTAAGGCGATTTGGAATCTGGGGTGTGCTAAGAGAGCAATCTATCGGGGTGACTGGGTGCACTCGTTTGTAATCTTCTTTTCTGCCCGGTTTACCACTGGTGGCGTTGGTGGTGGTTGGGGTGCGTGTTACTTTATTTCTCAATAAGTTGTGAGTGGGAGTCAAGATGGCGGGAAAGAAGAAAAACAAAAAGGAGAAAACCAACAAAGAAACGGATCAACTTTCGGCATTCGATCGGACATTCTATGAGTTGACAATCAATGACTTGAATAAAAAGCTCTCCTCGTTGAGTACACACACTGTCAAAATGGAGGAGCGCAACGACGACCTACAGCATCAGATTGAACAATTGGAGCGCGACAGATCCGATATTGTTGGCTATTTAAATAAATCGCTGCAAGATAAAATCAATGTGATTGGCAACTTTGAGGAGCGCCTAATTGAATTGGAAAAGGTTCGACAGCAGCAAAACATTGAAGCCACCAACAAAATCAACGATTGGGAGTTCAAGTACAGCTCCACGTATGAACAATTGACATCCGAGATTAAATTGCTGAATGGCAAATTGAATTCGTTGGAGGAGTTTCGTGTGCAAAAGGACGAACTCATGGCCAACTTTGATCAGCAAAATCAACTGCTGAAGGAGCAAAGCAAAAAGCACAAGGACACACTGCACGATATCGAACGCCAAATGGTGATTGACAAGCAGGCGCTCAAGAACGACGTCGAATTTCGTCTGTTGCAATTGTCCGAGGAGTTTATGCGCAACAATGAGATACGCATTGTCGGCCACGTGCAGTATCTCATCCGCGAGAATATCGCCATCAACAATGAGCTCAATCACATGATGGCCAGCTACAAACAAATGCAATCCAATGTGGACGACATCAAGCGACGCGACCAATTGCGACGCATTCGTGCCGCAACTGTGCATCAAAATAACGCGCATTTAATTGCCATGAAGAAGCTGCACACGACCACAATCACCCAGATGCAAGCCAAATTGCAAGCACTAATGGCGGAGCGTCCGATTACGGCAGCCGGTGAAAGGGAGCGCATTCAATTGCAACGTAACGAGGTGACATTACGCAGTGATTTGCAGCAGCATCGTGATGACTTGGCGGTGGCTGAGCGACGTTGTGATGATCTGTTCAAAATGGTGGAACGCTACCAGGATGCGGTTGCAATGCACACAAACACGGAATACAAGTTGCGCCAATTATTATTGCAGCTGGGGGCGACCATTAAAAATGCCATCATCACTGTGCAGCAGTGCGATGACAACAACGAGATTATGAATGAGGGAGCAGCAGCAGCAGCAGCCGCACCAATGCAATTTGTCGACGATGTGTCACGTCAAGCATTCATTGCTGAGATTATGAAAGTGCTAAATGGCTTAGATATGATTCCCGAGTCGAAGTACGATGTGCTGCCGTGCCCCAGGGAGGTGTACGACGAGGGTGACCTCGGTTTAACGCCCATCCCCAAAGGTACCACCACCACCGACATGTTTCGGTCACGAGGTAAACCAATTATGAAGCTGTTACATTCGTTTACGCCACGAGAGAAACAACAACAACAGGCCGTGATGCCCGAGGATATGCTGCAGCAACCGGTGTATACACCCAAATTGCGGCCGATGTCGGTCACACCGGTCATTTATGATGTGGAAAATGAAGTGCCAGTGTCAGCGGCGGAGTCTGTTGAGGAGGACAAGGTGGATGAATAATTGAATGAGCGAGCACACCCGTTGAATGTAATCATTTGGATCCACACACACACACGAATATAACTAATGGGTGCACGGAGAGAATATTTATAAAGGATGTGAAGGACGAAATGATTTTGAAAGCCGCAAATAAATTCAAGGAAAATGACAAATGATGTTTTATATGGTTATGTGGGAAATGATGAATGAATCGGAAAAAGCAAATCTTATTTTGATAAATTGGTTTTGTGATGGTTTACCAAAAGTTGACGGATGTGGTGGCAGCATTAAATGAACCATACGCTGCAGCGATTACAATAAAAGGGATCAAGCATAAATAAAAGGGAGAATCAAAGCAAAATTACTGAGTTTCCTTTTATATTTTTATCTGCTTAATTGTGTTATTGTTTTAGGATAAAAAATTATTTGCTTTCCTCATCATTAACAATGAGCCGTGTTTTTAAACGGGGTTGAAAAATCTTTGAAAGAGTATCCCTAAACTTAATTAATTATTTTAAATTAGTTACTTAAATTGATGTGCAATTTTACTTCTTCCGACTGCACCAAATTACCATTAATTAAGTCTTCAAGGATGTTTTATAGAAATATTATTAAGTCTTCAATGAAGCTCATTAAAATAATAAAAGAAACATGACGAAAAGGTTGCTATGAACTTAATCCTTAAAGGAAGTAACTCAAACTATCCAAATTGTATTACCTCTCACCGTGCTCTTGGCTTAAATCCAATTAATGCGAATTATTTCGTAAAGTTTTAACAACTAAGTGTCATCCAAGTTTCCAACTTTAATTCTGAATACTTAAATCTTGTGACACAATTTTAGAATACTAACGAAAGTTGTGACCTTGAACAAACAAGGACATTAAAATATTCAACTCAAAGTTGATTACTCCGTTAAGTCCTCCGAAACTAAAGTTCCTTTTCTTCGTTTTTTTTTCGTGTCACCCCTCATTTAAGGATCAAATATTAGCAAAATAGCAAATATTCCTAAAAATGTCCTTTTTTTTGGTACACACTCGTATAAAATTACCACATCGCATTGAGAAATTGCTACAAAGCACTCTGAATGATCGGATTTCAAACACTTATCGACTTGAACACTTGAAAACACTTACTGTGGTGATTCTGCCCACTTGAGCTTTTCATCTAATGCAAGGCGGAAGTGATGCAAGGAGGAGAGAAGGGGAGGGGGGAGGAAATATTATTCATTTGGGTGGGTGCGTAAGGGCGCAGTGTTTTGCAAAAAAAAATTGCCAATTTTATTTTGTGAAAGTTAATCGGTGTGAAAGTGAAGAATGGAACATTGAACATTGATTCAAATTAAGGGGGGAGTTTTTGATAACTAACCGCTTAAATGGATGGGGATTTGTTTGCTTCTAAATACAAGTCGTCAAACACCCAAGTCATAGTGTCATCAAAATTACATGAATTAATTATTTGAAAAGAGGATGTGGCAGTTTTTTTTTAAAAGCGAAAACCGAAGCGCAATCCACACAAAAAGGTGAAGCTGCGTATTATGTATTTATAAACACAAACAAAAAATAAATAATTAAAACTTTTTCCCCTTTTAAATCGTCCTTACTAATTCCACTTAAATCTTTTTTTTTTTTAAAGGGAAATGCTGTGGAAACGCAACACTGTGGTGGATCTTCATTAACAAATACGTGGGAGTGCTTGTACAGCGAGGAAAGTCTGTCCAAAGGTGAAATGTTTGCTAATCAACCGGAAATTCGTGCAGAAATTGGACTGGGTTGTCGCTGCGGCTGCATTGTTCATTTGGGTGTGGCCAAACCCAAACGGTTGATCGCTTCATCCGCGCACAGCTGTCCAGGCAGAATATTTTGGTTGATTCAGGTGTGTTAAATATTATTGTTTTAAATTCCATTTACAATTTATTTCATTTTCAACTGCGAAAAATTTTCTACTTTATGAAGTGGAAGCAATTGTATGAGGGAGGAGTCCATTAATTTTGCCTATTTAAAACTTTTCCAACCTTCCTTAATTATCTCCCGTCTGTTTTATTAATAAATATTTGCTTTCCTGGAAGCTTTTTGCACTTCTATTTCCTATTTAAGTTCAATATTTAACTAACTAATATTGAACTTCCATTCAAGATAAAGTTGAATTTTATCTGTGATGTAATTGTATAAGTTCCTTTTGTCTTATTTATACATTTTATAAGACTACACCCCTCCCCACCCCTATTCCACCTTCAACCATCCTTTTACCCCATTTTACCATTACTTGCTTTGCAGATTCATTAACTTCACAAAATCTAATGTTCGTTTATCTCTTTTATCGCCGCTTTTCTTCTTTTCTTCATTTTTTTTGTTGGAAATGATGCCTCATCTCCCTCCACTCCACAATTATGATTACAAATGATGCCGCAGGCCGATGATGGCAGTCGCATTAATTTCAAAACCGACTTCATTCACCTGCCGTGCGCTTCACAGTACTTGAAGATAAGGGACGGTGACTCGTTGGCGACGGAGCTCATTGGCGAGTACACCGGCGGCAGTAAAAAGTATCCCGACTCAGTGACATCGTCCAGCTCCAAAATGCTACTGGAGTTCTACAGCAACGAGTTCTCATTGTTTTCGGACTCTTGCGGCGGTGGATTTCTTGCGCACGCTCAACAGATGTGTACGGTGTTTTGTTTTTTTTTTGTTGCATTTTGTGTTTAGTTCCAAAATATAATATAATTGTCAATATAGTACACGCATAATAATATGGGACCGCACTCGAAAGGAATAACAACAAGGGATTGTGCAAGCATGTAACGACTACAGATGAGTGAAAAAAATTGCCCACACAATTGTCTCTATTATGATTATGTTCTCATGTTTTTTTATGACTTTGTTTTGATTTTGGGGAGCATTTCTTTTGTTTGTTTATTGTTCCCGCAAGTGGAAATGTTTTATGTTTTTTTTTGTGGTGGTGGTGGTTGTGGCGCGTGTTGATTCAGCGTTGAATCTTTGTTTGGATTATAAACACAAACGCACGCACACACACACACACACAAACACCAGCGTCCCACTCATAACACAATTCGTCTTGTTTAGTTTGGATGTTCGCAGGGGTTAGGAAGTGAATTGGTGAATTGCCACCCGTTGCTGTACAGCATGACGTTGTGGTGGCTTGCAAGTTATATCACTCACGGTTTTATTTGTTTAGGGTAATTTGCGTTCTCATTTTTTACTGCCATGCACTTTCGAGGAAAGCTCAAGTGTTCAATAAACAAAGAGAGATGTAAGAGAATGGGGATTTTTTTTTTTGTTTGTTTTAAGATGCTGTGTGCAAGGTACGAGTACTCATTTTGTGTTTGGCTCGGCGTCATAACTCAGTAAGAGGAAATTGAACTTGTAAAATCGATCCAAAGCCGCGCGACGTGTTCTAGATTTTAAAAATTTAAAACAAAAAATGTTGTTGTTTTGTATTTCTTCCTGTTTCAAAGGAAATAAAAAGGAAGTTCCTCATGCAAGTGGAGCATGTGCATTGTGCAACGACAGCGCATTCATTCAAAATGACATCCACACTATTTTGTGTGTGTGTGTGTGTCGTCGAGCGAATTGTGCCACTAAATTTGCCCCGTAATGTCGTGTTCACTTAAGGCATGGACATTTAACGCCCCACAGCTTTTGATAACATGCCTGTCATTGCCGATTGCATCCGCCCCCATGTTTTCCCACTGAGCGCTCCGTATATCATTGCATGTAATGTTACAACGATGTTTGTCGTTGTCACACATTTTGCACATTTTCAGTTATGGCAGCAAAAAAGCACTTTGTTATTCCCACTACGTTCCGTATGTGAATTGTTGTACCTTTCCCGGCACGTCATGCGTTATAAACGTTAACGTCCTTTACTCTCATTTCACAGATTACACGCGCAACAATGACACCGTATTTGTTTCGAGCAAATCCGTGATGCCGGTGGCACTCTCCACCAACACCGTAAAGCTGACAATTGTACACATCGCTGCGATATTATTTGCCAGCATAATAATTACCATCAGCGCTTTATTAGGTAAATACAATTTAAATTGTGACCGGGGTGGGGGTGGAAAAAATTGTGCAGGTCTTGTCATTCCAAACGGAATTATATTCCGTCCAAATAACCAATGTTCACTTTTGGAAATGTCCTTTAATAGGTGCACAATATGTGTGTCGTTACCGCAAGTATCAATTGGCGGAGAATTTGGGGGAATTGGATTCACCAGCGTACACACCGCAGGGATCCATTGGGTCACACGAGGCAGTTGAGCCACTGCAAACGCGTGCTGTCTCCACATCAACATTGTTCTCGGATGTTGTCTCCCTGGTGAAATTAAGAACGCGCACCGGTCGGATGAAACACTCCCGATTGCGGGAGAGTGTTGAAATTGAAATACTGGAGGGTGAGGCCCCGAAAGCGAAGAGGTTTGTTTGTGTTTAATCTTAAGTCTCAACCCAAGTCAAATTTATTTCAATTGTACATTTCCCTGCAGCATTACGTCATCAAAAGATGGCAGCTATCAGACGCTAATCCTAGAACGGTGTAACAGTTTAGGGGGCAAAATAAGTGAAACAAAAATTTCGAATGAAACATTACGCGGAGATTCGCAGATGGCTGCCTGCTCAATTGCAGCCAGTGTCAGTCTGCCGCCAACACCATCCGATACACCATTGCCGCCACGCAAACAGTATCGCAGTGATAGTGCTGGAGCTGCAGTCGGTTTTGTCAAGCAATCGACGGCTATCATTGTGTCGGACCAAAGACCGGCGACGGCGAAATCAACGCGAATGCCCTTGGGTCATGTGCGTGAGGAAGACGACGCTGATGATGCGGAGCATGAGCTTTTTGACAAGCATTTAAGTATGCGTAGTGTCAGTAATGTCACTCTAACGAATGTAAGTTTTATTAATTGCGACAACATTTATTTAATTTTTAATTTTTCACAACTCAAAATTTATACAAAAAAAAAAAAAGGCACACAAAAAAACATTTAATTTGAAACACAAAAATTCACACCCAACTAAAACAATTGGATTGACTATCCCAAAAATTAACGCAGGGCTGCTATTCACCAGCTTCCAGCATGATCGGCACCGCAATCATCCGCACCAACAACATCAAGGAGAGCAAAGAGAAACAAAATCGCGAACGCTTGCTAGCGGGTCCAGCGGGTTCGGAATTTTCGCTCGCCAATCAGGAGGACTTGGAGCTGGACTACTACGACTACAATGTGATGAATGCGGGTGCTGTACCCGGCTCCTATTTGGGCATGGATCCGGCGTATCTCGTTTGGATTCCGCCATTGGACGGGGAGCAAATGCCACGCGACAATTGCAGTGACGATGACGATTTGGATGGTGACAAAATGTATCGGGCGGATGACAGTGGGTCACAAAGCACCACAAGTGGCGTGTTGAAGACTTATGATGATCCCAAGAGTAACACGGAAACACCGACGGACGATGACGTGGCTGAGTATTCAGCCGTACACATACTGCAAAAGCAAAAGCATCAAGAAAATCAAAATCAGAAGAAGGCAATCATTGAAAAGACTTCAGCGGTTTTTAATTTGCACAGAAATGATGTGACAACGTCGACATGTGGTGGTGGTGCAACTGATGTGGCCAGATCCACATCTAATATGATTCAAATGCATGAGCTGACAACAGCGGGATGCAGCCAATTGGCATTGGCCAAAATGACCAGACCTGGACACTATCGAGACAATCGTGATTTGGAGGAGGAGACGGCTATCGGGAAGCAGTGTCGTCCGGAGGCTGATAAACTGAACATCAATCGGCTGGATGATATTCAGTTTGCTGATGATGACGATGGAATGGTGGATTGCGGTGATAGCAATCGTTGCAGTGAAAGGCAAATTGCAGCGAAGTTACACAAGTAGCATGAAATAAACGGTTGTCAAAAATAGGATGCAGCAACTCCAGTGGAATAGAAATATTTGAATAACATTTTCCTCATATCATTTAAAACCATGTTATCCTGAATGATCTGTAAAATACAGTTTAAGATGTTAACACGAAACAGTTTAATTGTAATCAACAGTGTTTGTGGAATGTATTTAATTTTAAATTCCACGAACAGAAAAAGGAAGCGCGGAACATTATCATAAATAAATGAAAAATGCAATCAAACCGATGTAATGTATATCAATTGCAATATCAAATGTTTAAACTTTAAATCTATAACACAAATTAATAACAGTAAAATATGTAAAAAAAAAAAATAGTTAAGATCAAAAAAGTATATCGAAGTGGCAATATTCTTAAGATTCTTCTAAGAAGTTGTTGAAATAAGACCAATCAATTTTTCATGTTTTCCTTCCTACTAATCCAATGCAGAAAAAGCTGAAAATCTTTAAACACAAACTGTATATTTAAAAATTGGATTAATTTCATTAAAAAAAAACTAATTAAATTGTTTCATCATCATTAAAAATATGTAAAATACATTTTCCTATACCCCAACCCTTTTTACATCAATTCAGGTTTGTGTCTTGGGTGGGGTTGAAAAATTGGATGAACTCGTCGTACACAATTATTGTATTTTATGGCACTCAGCCATTTAAAAAAAAATCATTTCATATTACTTTTGGAATAGTGACAAATCAGTCAGCTTAACCCACGCATTAATTAATAAAATATATCAAAATCTCATGGATATTTCACAACAATAAAAAAATGGAAAAAATTAAAAATACAAAATACAAAACCCATTGAACGTGGTAATTTATATTTATTGAATCATAACACAAGTATAAATAAATACGCTACAAATTGCACACGAATCTTTACATAATATTTACACCAAAAAGTATATTAGTTTTGAACGGTTTTGTCAGTTCTTTTTTTATATTCGTTTGTTGTTTCGTTACCACAACAATTACATAATATAGTAATGACAAACACTATAATTATTACACGACGTGACACGAGAATAACAATCTTTATAGACAAATATTTTTAGACAAAGCATTTCCCTAGACACTAACAGTTGAATAACAAAGTATCAGTAATCAGACACAGAATGCAATTAATGCTGCAATATGATGCCAAAATGACACCAAAGTTTTTTTATTTTGTTATTTATTTGAATAGTTATGCTAAGACCTTTTTTAATTTTATAAATTGTTAATTTTCTTTTAGTTAAAGTTTAATTTAATTTGATTTAATTATTTTGTATTTCTTTGAAGTACAGGGTGTGTCAAAATTTGTTGAATTTGACTTAAAGCAATCAGATTTAATTTCAGTATAATTTTTAGACTTTTTTCTTTAACTCATTTAAGAATTGATAACTTTAAATTAAGTTAAGTAAATAAAAAACGACTTAACAATTTGTTTGACTTAGTGGACGTCAAATTTCACTTGTTATATCAATATTATAGTTGTTCATTGGCTATTTTTTCCATTAAATTCCTAAATAGTAAAGATCCAAACCCTTATTTACTCCACTATTTTATTTTGGTTTTTAAAATGAATGTGCATTGTGAAGCAACTTTAATAAATTTAAATCTAAACTGCTACTGTACTAACCAAGTGTCGAAAATACTTATTTTGGTTGTTTTAATTTTTCTTTGGCAAATTAAATCTCAATTACGCATTTTTCAGGCTTTTAATTTTTTGAGCTTATGAAGAAATTGCGACTTTACAAATTGACATAACAAAAAATCCGCGTAAAATTTTGCGAAATGCAATTTAATTTGAAAAATTCGCGACTTAAGTAAATGCAAAGTTATATTGTGCAAACTTTAAACACATTATATATAATATTAGGAAAATTAAATTTAAATGAAATAAAGTATGTGGAATTCAATCGATGTTATTGAATGCCGATGATGGTTATATAATTTAAATTAATTAATAAGACGTAATTTCGTATTATTGAATAAATTTGATATAAGTAGATGTGCCTCTAAGTCTATGTAAGTTATAGATAAGTCTGATTTTTAAGAGTACATATATATCTACCATTAAATACACAACACAACATATAATAATAAAAAATATATTCAATTTAACTGACATAAAATAAAATAATAAATATAAAATTAATATTATGGTGAAGAAGTATATTGTATTATTTATTATTATAATATTAATTAATAATTATGGTAATGGGCAGATATTAATTGTATTCAATGAATGTGTAAAATGTAAATGTAATCGAATAAAAATAATACATTTTAGCTTAAGATTGTATAACAAATAAGCACTCAATTTTAAGACGCATTGGACATTTTTCAACGGCATTTTGCAATTCGCACCAGCAGTGCAATGAAATATCACAACTGCAATTTTCTGAAGCCACAACGCAACATTTTGCATTAAAATAATATTTTGTGATGTTTCAGGATCAGCGCGGGAACATCAACATTTTGTGATTTTAATTCGGATTTGTTCGGTTGATCGTTGATGCTTTCGTTTTTAAAATTAGCTATTTGCGTTGTTCAAATTGTGATAAATTGTTATGATTTAATATTTGAAATTCATTCAATCCTTTAACTCCTAATTGAACAAGTATTTGTATCACAAATTAAATGAACATAAAATTGCAATTGAATCTTATTATATTTATGAAATGAGCTTTTTGAATGCATTTTAATTTGCAAATGTTTCAGTGTTTGTTTTTGACACAATATTATGTTGAGGGTGACACGGCAATATTGTAACCAAAAATCATCGTTAGAAGTTGTTTTGTTTGCGATCCATAAAAATAAATATAATATTATTAAATAAGTTGATAAATTTATTTTACTTTTTTGTTAATGATCAATTTTATTGTTTTACAAATGTAATATTATGTAATTAATGAACGAGAAATTTTAATTCGACGATCGACCGCTCTATTATATGGGGAGTTTCAATTACGTGGACATTGTGGCATTAATATAATACGATTAAGGTATACAATGGACTAAAACACAAAGTACATTGTTTTGTATGACTACAATTAGAATTAACAGTTATATGTTAGTTATAAAAAAAAACACGTATATTTATTAATATAATATATTATTTTGTAACCAATGACATTATGTACTTAAGAAAGAAAATAAAAGTTGGTTTTAATTAATAATTAACTACCCAAAGCTATGTGTTTTTGCGTCTTTTTTTAAATAAAATAATGCCGTACTTTTTTAGAGTGCAAACTATAATAAAATCTACACCGAGACAATTCTCAATTTTAAATATTTAGTTTTAAATACAGGCCCTCTGTTCTATAACAGGTTTTTTGTCCAAAAACACTCAATTCCTATGAAATAAAATTTTTACCGTTATTTTTTCCTTAATCCATAATTGATAACCTTCATTTTATGTTTAGCTGTTTTTGCAATATCTCTTAAAATGCGCTTTCTACGCAGTTTTTAAAGAAAGTAAATTGTTCTCAAAACTCTCAACAAAGTTGATTTTCCCACCTGAAATTGTTGTAAATAATTGAATAGTTTTGCAAATATTCTAGCAGGACAACCACTCAATTGCAATGAGTGAAATTTTGAGTTGCATTGTTTGAGTGCCTGGTAGTTTCACTCAAAAACTATGACGGAAATTCATTATATTATTCATAAATAGTGATTTTGTTTATTTAATTAAAACTCAAAATATTTTGTATTGAGAAGCGTCGGTTATTTAATTGGTATTTTTGGCTGGCGAATAGCGATTCCGGGAATATAAATATTTCTAATATTGTGGAAGCGGATGAAGGCTGCATCCCGAATCGTGATGGCTAAACCCGATACAAAGAGGGCTCGAAATGGGACTGGGATTGGAGATTTGGGTTTTCGTTGGGTTCCCAAGCAGCAATTTCTGTTTGTCAATTTATTTTATCGATCTTGTTTTTCCTTGCAGAGATCAATCATCAATGAATTTAAGGAGTTCGCCCTTCAAAACGATCAGTTCAACCGCGTTCGCCTTGGAGTGTAGACGTGTTTTTCTGTTAAAAAATAAATAGAAATACTTGCGCCAAATATTTATTTTATTTATTTAATATGATTCATTGCGATCATGGTTAAAGTATTTTAATTAAATTTTGGACTTTTTTTCGCATGAATTTATCGAATTTTTGGGTTAAATTTGGCAACAGATTTCTCAATTAAAATATGTGGTTGTCCTTCTAGATTCTGTTGATTCCTGGTAGCCTGGTAGAATATTTGAAAAAATGCACAGTTATTACCAATAAATTTACCAAAAATTCACTTGATTTCGCTTATTTTTTGCTGAAATTCGGTATTTTTTAGCTTGAATTTATCGAATTTTTAGGTTAAATTTGGCAACAGTTTTCTCAATTAAAAAATGTGGTTGTCCTTCTAGATTCTGCCGATTCCTGGTAGCCTGGTAGAATATTTGAAAAAATGCTCAGTTATTACCAATAAATTTAACAAAAATTCACTTGATTTCGCTTATTTTTTGCAGAAATTCGGCATTTTTTAGCTTGAATTTATCGAATTTTTGGGTTAAATTTGGCAACAATTTCCTCAATTAAAATAAGTGGTTGTCCTTCTAGATTCTGCTGATTCCTGGTAGCTTGGTAGAATGTTTGACAAAATGCTCAGTTATTACCAATAAATTAAACAAAAATTCACTTGATTTCGCTTATTTTTCGCTGAAATTCGGCTTCTTTTTAGCTTGAATTTATCGAATTTTTGGGTTAAATTTGGCAACAATTTCCTCAATTAAAATAAGTGGTTGTCCTTCTAGATTCTGCCGATTCCTGGTAGCCTGGTAAATTTTTTGAAAAAATGCTCAGTTATTACCAATAAATTAACAAAAATTCACTTGATTTCGCTTATTTTTCGCTGAAATTCGGCTTCTTTTTAGCTTGAATTTATCGAATTTTTGGGTTAAATTTGGCAACAATTTCCTCAATTAAAATAAGTGGTTGTCCTTCTAGATTCTGCCGATTCCTGGTAGCCTGGTAAATTTTTTGAAAAAATGCTCAGTTATTACCAATAAATTAACAAAAATTCACTTGATTTCGCTTATTTTTCGCTGAAATTCGGCTTCTTTTTAGCTTGAATTTAACGAATTTTTGGGTTAAATTTGGCAACAATTTCCTCAATTAAAATAAGTGGTTGTCCTTCTAGATTCTGCCGATTCCTGGTAGCCTGGTAAATTTTTTGAAAAAATGCTCAGTTATTACCAATAAACTTAACAAAAATTCACTTGATTTCGCTTATTTTTCGCTGAAATTCGGCTTCTTTTTAGCTTGAATTTATCGAATTTTTGGGTTAAATTTGGCAACAATTTCCTCAATTAAAATAAGTGGTTGTCCTTCTAGATTCTGCCGATTCCTGGTAGCCTGGTAAATTTTTTGAAAAAATGCTCAGTTATTACCAATAAATTAACAAAAATTCACTTGATTTCGCTTATTTTTCGCTGAAATTCGGCTTCTTTTTAGCTTGAATTTATCGAATTTTTGGGTTAAATTTGGCAACAATTTCCTCAATTAAAATAAGTGGTTGTCCTTCTAGATTCTGCCGATTCCTGGTAGCCTGGTAAATTTTTTGAAAAAATGCTCAGTTATTACCAATAAATTAACAAAAATTCACTTGATTTCGCTTATTTTTCGCTGAAATTCGGCTTCTTTTTAGCTTGAATTTAACGAATTTTTGGGTTAAATTTGGCAACAATTTCCTCAATTAAAATAAGTGGTTGTCCTTCTAGATTCTGCTGATTCCTGGTAGCTTGGTAGAATGTTTGACAAAATGCTCAGTTATTACCAATAAATTAAACAAAAATTCACTTGATTTCGCTTATTTTTCGCTGAAATTCGGCTTCTTTTTAGCTTGAATTTATCGAATTTTTGGGTTAAATTTGGCAACAATTTCCTCAATTAAAATAAGTGGTTGTCCTTCTAGATTCTGCCGATTCCTGGTAGCCTGGTAAATTTTTTGAAAAAATGCTCAGTTATTACCAATAAATTAACAAAAATTCACTTGATTTCGCTTATTTTTCGCTGAAATTCGGCTTCTTTTTAGCTTGAATTTAACGAATTTTTGGGTTAAATTTGGCAACAATTTCCTCAATTAAAATAAGTGGTTGTCCTTCTAGATTCTGCCGATTCCTGGTAGCCTGGTAAATTTTTTGAAAAAATGCTCAGTTATTACCAATAAATTAACAAAAATTCACTTGATTTCGCTTATTTTTCGCTGAAATTCGGCTTCTTTTTAGCTTGAATTTAACGAATTTTTGGGTTAAATTTGGCAACAATTTCCTCAATTAAAATAAGTGGTTGTCCTTCTAGATTCTGCCGATTCCTGGTAGCCTGGTAAATTTTTTGAAAAAATGCTCAGTTATTACCAATAAACTTAACAAAAATTCACTTGATTTCGCTTATTTTTCGCTGAAATTCGGCTTCTTTTTAGCTTGAATTTAACGAATTTTTGGGTTAAATTTGGCAACAATTTCCTCAATTAAAATAAGTGGTTGTCCTTCTAGATTCTGCCGATTCCTGGTAGCCTGGTAAATTTTTTGAAAAAATGCTCAGTTATTACCAATAAATTAACAAAAATTCACTTGATTTCGCTTATTTTTCGCTGAAATTCGGCTTCTTTTTAGCTTGAATTTATCGAATTTTTGGGTTAAATTTGGCAACAATTTCCTCAATTAAAATAAGTGGTTGTCCTTCTAGATTCTGCCGATTCCTGGTAGCCTGGTAAATTTTTTGAAAAAATGCTCAGTTATTACCAATAAATTAACAAAAATTCACTTGATTTCGCTTATTTTTCGCTGAAATTCGGCTTCTTTTTAGCTTGAATTTAACGAATTTTTGGGTTAAATTTGGCAACAATTTCCTCAATTAAAATAAGTGGTTGTCCTTCTAGATTCTGCTGATTCCTGGTAGCTTGGTAGAATGTTTGACAAAATGCTCAGTTATTACCAATAAATTAAACAAAAATTCACTTGATTTCGCTTATTTTTCGCTGAAATTCGGCTTCTTTTTAGCTTGAATTTATCGAATTTTTGGGTTAAATTTGGCAACAATTTCCTCAATTAAAATAAGTGGTTGTCCTTCTAGATTCTGCCGATTCCTGGTAGCCTGGTAAATTTTTTGAAAAAATGCTCAGTTATTACCAATAAATTAACAAAAATTCACTTGATTTCGCTTATTTTTCGCTGAAATTCGGCTTCTTTTTAGCTTGAATTTAACGAATTTTTGGGTTAAATTTGGCAACAATTTCCTCAATTAAAATAAGTGGTTGTCCTTCTAGATTCTGCCGATTCCTGGTAGCCTGGTAAATTTTTTGAAAAAATGCTCAGTTATTACCAATAAATTAACAAAAATTCACTTGATTTCGCTTATTTTTCGCTGAAATTCGGCTTCTTTTTAGCTTGAATTTAACGAATTTTTGGGTTAAATTTGGCAACAATTTCCTCAATTAAAATAAGTGGTTGTCCTTCTAGATTCTGCCGATTCCTGGTAGCCTGGTAAATTTTTTGAAAAAATGCTCAGTTATTACCAATAAACTTAACAAAAATTCACTTGATTTCGCTTATTTTTCGCTGAAATTCGGCTTCTTTTTAGCTTGAATTTATCGAATTTTTGGGTTAAATTTGGCAACAATTTCCTCAATTAAAATAAGTGGTTGTCCTTCTAGATTCTGCTGATTCCTGGTAGCTTGGTAGAATGTTTGACAAAATGCTCAGTTATTACCAATAAATTAAACAAAAATTCACTTGATTTCGCTTATTTTTCGCTGAAATTCGGCTTCTTTTTAGCTTGAATTTATCGAATTTTTGGGTTAAATTTGGCAACAATTTCCTCAATTAAAATAAGTGGTTGTCCTTCTAGATTCTGCCGATTCCTGGTAGCCTGGTAAATTTTTTGAAAAAATGCTCAGTTATTACCAATAAATTAACAAAAATTCACTTGATTTCGCTTATTTTTCGCTGAAATTCGGCTTCTTTTTAGCTTGAATTTATCGAATTTTTGGGTTAAATTTGGCAACAATTTCCTCAATTAAAATAAGTGGTTGTCCTTCTAGATTCTGCTGATTCCTGGTAGCTTGGTAGAATGTTTGACAAAATGCTCAGTTATTACCAATAAATTTAACAAAAATTCACTTGATTTCGCTTATTTTTCGCTGAAATTCGGCTTCTTTTTAGCTTGAATTTATCGAATTTTTGGGTTAAATTTGGCAACAATTTCCTCAATTAAAATAAGTGGTTGTCCTTCTAGATTCTGCTGATTCCTGGTAGCCTGGTAGAATATTTGAAAAAATGCTCAGTTATTACCAATAAATTAACAAAAATTCACTTGATTTCGCTTATTTTTCGCTGAAATTCGGCTTCTTTTTAGCTTGAATTTATCGAATTTTCGGGTTAAATTTGGCAACAATTTCCTCAATTAAAATAAGTGGTTGTCCTTCTAGATTCTGCTGATTCCTGGTAGCTTGGTAGAATGTTTGACAAAATGCTCAGTTATTACCAATAAATTTAACAAAAATTCACTTGATTTCGCTTATTTTTCGCTGAAATTCGGCTTCTTTTTAGCTTGAATTTATCGAATTTTTGGGTTAAATTTGGCAACAATTTACTCAATTAAAATATGTGGTTATCCTTCTAGATTCTGCTGATTCCTGGTAGCTTGGTAGAATGTTTGACAAAATGCTCAGTTATTACCAATAAATTTAACAAAAATTCACTTGATTTCGCTTATTTTTCGCTGAAATTCGGCTTCTTTTTAGCTTGAATTTATCGAATTTTTGGGTTAAATTTGGCAACAATTTACTCAATTAAAATATGTGGTTATCCTTCTAGATTCTGTTGATTCCTGGTAGCCTGGTAGAATATTTGAAAAAATGCTCAGTTATTACCAATAAATTAAACAAAAATTCACTTGATTTCGCTTATTTTTCGCTGAAATTCGGTTTCTTTTTAGCTTGAATTTATCGAATTTTTGGGTTAAATTTGGCAACCATTTTCTCAATTAAAATAAGCGGTTGTCCTTCTAGATTCTGCTGATTCCTGGTAGCCTGGTAGAATATTTGAAAAAATGCTCAGTTTTTACCAATAAATTTAACAAAAATTCACTTGATTTCGCTTATTTTTCGCTGAAATTCGGCTTCTTTTTAGCTTGAATTTATCGAATTTTTGGGTTAAATTTGGCAACAATTTACTCAATTAAAATATGTGGTTATCCTTCTAGATTCTGTTGATTCCTGGTAGCCTGGTAGAATATTTGAAAAAATGCTCATTTATTACCAATAAATTAAACAAAAATTCACTTGATTTTGCTTATTTTTCGCTGAAATTCGGCTTCTTTTTAGCTAGAATTTATCGAATTTTTGGGTTAAATTTGGCAACAATTTACTCAATTAAAATATGGGGTTATCCTTCTAGATTCTGTTGATTCCTGGTAGCCTGGTAGAATATTTGAAAAAATGCTCAGTTATTACCAATAAATTTAACAAAAATTCTTAGCTTGAATTTATCGAATTTTTGGGTTAAATTTGGCAACAATTTACTCAATTAAAATATGTGGTTATCCTTCTAGATTCTGTTGATTCCTGGTAGCCTGGTAGAATATTTGAAAAAATGCTCAGTTATTACCAATAAATTTAACAAAAATTCACTTGATTTCGCTTATTTTTCGCTGAAATTCGGCTTCTTTTTAGCTTGAATTTATCGAATTTTTGGGTTAAATTTGGCAACAATTTACTCAATTAAAATATGTGGTTATCCTTCTAGATTCTGTTGATTCCTGGTAGCCTGGTAGAATATTTGAAAAAGTGCTCAGTTATATCAAATAAATTTAACAAAAATTCACTTGTTTTCGCTGAAATACGGCTTCTTTTTAGCTTTAATTTATCGAATTTTCGGGTTAAATTTGGCAAAAATTTTCTTAATTAAAATAAGTGGTTATCCATCTAGATTATGCTGATTCCTGGTAGCCTGGTAGAATATTTGAAAAAGTGCTCAGTTATATCAAATAAATTTAACAAAAATTCACTTGTTTTCGCTGAAATACGGCTTCTTTTTAGCTTGAATTTATCGAATTTTTGGGTTAAATTTGGCAAAAATTTTCTTAATTAAAATAAGTGGTTATCCATCTAGATTCTGCTGATTCCTGGTAGCCTGGTAGAATATTTGAAAAAGTGCTCAGTTATATCAAATAAATTTAACAAAAATTCACTTGTTTTCGCTGAAATACGGCTTCTTTTTAGCTTTAATTTATCGAATTTTTGGGTTAAATTTGGCAAAAATTTTCTTAATTAAAATAAGTGGTTATCCATCTAGATTCTGCTGATTCCTGGTAGCCTGGTAGAATATTTGAAAAAGTGCTCAGTTATATCAAATAAATTTAACAAAAATTCACTTGTTTTCGCTGAAATACTGCTTCTTTTTAGCTTTAATTTATCGAATTTTTGGGTTAAATTTGGCAAAAATTTTCTTAATTAAAATAAGTGGTTATCCATCTAGATTATGCTGATTCCTGGTAGCCTGGTAGAATATTTGAAAAAGTGCTCAGTTATATCAAATAAATTTAACAAAAATTCACTTGTTTTCGCTGAAATGCGGCTTCTTTTTAGCTTTAATTTATCGAATTTTTGGGTTAAATTTGGCAAAAATTTTCTTAATTAAAATAAGTGGTTATCCATCTAGATTATGCTGATTCCTGGTAGCCTGGTAGAATATTTGAAAAAGTGCTCAGTTATATCAAATAAATTTAACAAAAATTCACTTGTTTTCGCTGAAATACGGCTTCTTTTTAGCTTTAATTTATCGAATTTTTGGGTTAAATTTGGCAAAAATTTTCTTAATTAAAATAAGTGGTTATCCATCTAGATTATGCTGATTCCTGGTAGCCTGGTAGAATATTTGAAAAAGTGCTCAGTTATATCAAATAAATTTAACAAAAATTCACTTGTTTTCGCTGAAATACGGCTTCTTTTTAGCTTGAATTTATCGAATTTTTGGGTTAAATTTGGCAAAAATTTTCTTAATTAAAATAAGTGGTTATCCATCTAGATTATGCTGATTCCTGGTAGCCTGGTAGAATATTTGAAAAAGTGCTCAGTTATATCAAATAAATTTAACAAAAATTCACTTGTTTTCGCTGAAATGCGGCTTCTTTTTAGCTTTAATTTATCGAATTTTCGGGTTAAATTTGGCAAAAATTTTCTTAATTAAAATAAGTGGTTATCCATCTAGATTATGCTGATTCCTGGTAGCCTGGTAGAATATTTGAAAAAGTGCTCAGTTATATCAAATAAATTTAACAAAAATTCACTTGTTTTCGCTGAAATACGGCTTCTTTTTAGCTTGAATTTATCGAATTTTTGGGTTAAATTTGGCAAAAATTTTCTTAATTAAAATAAGTGGTTATCCATCTAGATTCTGCTGATTCCTGGTAGCCTGGTAGAATATTTGAAAAAGTGCTCAGTTATATCAAATAAATTTAACAAAAATTCACTTGTTTTCGCTGAAATGCGGCTTCTTTTTAGCTTTAATTTATCGAATTTTCGGGTTAAATTTGGCAAAAATTTTCTTAATTAAAATAAGTGGTTATCCATCTAGATTATGCTGATTCCTGGTAGCCTGGTAGAATATTTGAAAAAGTGCTCAGTTATATCAAATAAATTTAACAAAAATTCACTTGTTTTCGCTGAAATGCGGCTTCTTTTTAGCTTTAATTTATCGAATTTTCGGGTTAAATTTGGCAAAAATTTTCTTAATTAAAATAAGTGGTTATCCATCTAGATTCTGCTGATTCCTGGTAGCCTGGTAGAATATTTGAAAAAGTGCTCAGTTATATCAAATAAATTTAACAAAAATTCACTTGTTTTCGCTGAAATACGGCTTCTTTTTAGCTTGAATTTATCGAATTTTTGGGTTAAATTTGGCAAAAATTTTCTTAATTAAAATAAGTGGTTATCCATCTAGATTCTGCTGATTCCTGGTAGCCTGGTAGAATATTTGAAAAAGTGCTCAGTTATATCAAATAAATTTAACAAAAATTCACTTGTTTTCGCTGAAATGCGGCTTCTTTTTAGCTTGAATTTATCGAATTTTTGGGTTAAATTTGGCAAAAATTTTCTTAATTAAAATAAGTGGTTATCCATCTAGATTATGCTGATTCCTGGTAGCCTGGTAGAATATTTGAAAAAGTGCTCAGTTATATCAAATAAATTTAACAAAAATTCACTTGTTTTCGCTGAAATGCGGCTTCTTTTTAGCTTTAATTTATCGAATTTTCGGGTTAAATTTGGCAAAAATTTTCTTAATTAAAATAAGTGGTTATCCATCTAGATTATGCTGATTCCTGGTAGCCTGGTAGAATATTTGAAAAAGTGCTCAGTTATATCAAATAAATTTAACAAAAATTCACTTGTTTTCGCTGAAATGCGGCTTCTTTTTAGCTTTAATTTATCGAATTTTCGGGTTAAATTTGGCAAAAATTTTCTTAATTAAAATAAGTGGTTATCCATCTAGATTATGCTGATTCCTGGTAGCCTGGTAGAATATTTGAAAAAGTGCTCAGTTATATCAAATAAATTTAACAAAAATTCACTTGTTTTCGCTGAAATGCGGCTTCTTTTTAGCTTTAATTTATCGAATTTTCGGGTTAAATTTGGCAAAAATTTTCTTAATTAAAATAAGTGGTTATCCATCTAGATTCTGCTGATTCCTGGTAGCCTGGTAGAATATTTGAAAAAGTGCTCAGTTATATCAAATAAATTTAACAAAAATTCACTTGTTTTCGCTGAAATACGGCTTCTTTTTAGCTTGAATTTATCGAATTTTTGGGTTAAATTTGGCAAAAATTTTCTTAATTAAAATAAGTGGTTATCCATCTAGATTCTGCTGATTCCTGGTAGCCTGGTAGAATATTTGAAAAAGTGCTCAGTTATATCAAATAAATTTAACAAAAATTCACTTGTTTTCGCTGAAATGCGGCTTCTTTTTAGCTTGAATTTATCGAATTTTTGGGTTAAATTTGGCAAAAATTTTCTTAATTAAAATAAGTGGTTATCCATCTAGATTCTGCTGATTCCTGGTAGCCTGGTAGAATATTTGAAAAAGTGCTCAGTTATATCAAATAAATTTAACAAAAATTCACTTGTTTTCGCTGAAATGCGGCTTCTTTTTAGCTTGAATTTATCGAATTTTTGGGTTAAATTTGGCAAAAATTTTCTTAATTAAAATAAGTGGTTATCCATCTAGATTCTGCTGATTCCTGGTAGCCTGGTAGAATATTTGAAAAAGTGCTCAGTTATATCAAATAAATTTAACAAAAATTCACTTGTTTTCGCTGAAATGCGGCTTCTTTTTAGCTTTAATTTATCGAATTTTCGGGTTAAATTTGGCAAAAATTTTCTTAATTAAAATAAGTGGTTATCCATCTAGATTATGCTGATTCCTGGTAGCCTGGTAGAATATTTGAAAAAGTGCTCAGTTATATCAAATAAATTTAACAAAAATTCACTTGTTTTCGCTGAAATGCGGCTTCTTTTTAGCTTTAATTTATCGAATTTTCGGGTTAAATTTGGCAAAAATTTTCTTAATTAAAATAAGTGGTTATCCATCTAGATTCTGCTGATTCCTGGTAGCCTGGTAGAATATTTGAAAAAGTGCTCAGTTATATCAAATAAATTTAACAAAAATTCACTTGTTTTCGCTGAAATACGGCTTCTTTTTAGCTTGAATTTATCGAATTTTTGGGTTAAATTTGGCAAAAATTTTCTTAATTAAAATAAGTGGTTATCCATCTAGATTCTGCTGATTCCTGGTAGCCTGGTAGAATATTTGAAAAAGTGCTCAGTTATATCAAATAAATTTAACAAAAATTCACTTGTTTTCGCTGAAATGCGGCTTCTTTTTAGCTTGAATTTATCGAATTTTTGGGTTAAATTTGGCAAAAATTTTCTTAATTAAAATAAGTGGTTATCCATCTAGATTCTGCTGATTCCTGGTAGCCTGGTAGAATATTTGAAAAAGTGCTCAGTTATATCAAATAAATTTAACAAAAATTCACTTGTTTTCGCTGAAATGCGGCTTCTTTTTAGCTTTAATTTATCGAATTTTTGGGTTAAATTTGGCAAAAATTTTCTTAATTAAAATAAGTGGTTATCCATCTAGATTATGCTGATTCCTGGTAGCCTGGTAGAATATTTGAAAAAGTGCTCAGTTATATCAAATAAATTTAACAAAAATTCACTTGTTTTCGCTGAAATACGGCTTCTTTTTAGCTTGAATTTATCGAATTTTTGGGTTAAATTTGGCAAAAATTTTCTTAATTAAAATAAGTGGTTATCCATCTAGATTATGCTGATTCCTGGTAGCCTGGTAGAATATTTGAAAAAGTGCTCAGTTATATCAAATAAATTTAACAAAAATTCACTTGTTTTCGCTGAAATGCGGCTTCTTTTTAGCTTGTATTTATCGAATTTTTGGGTTAAATTTGGCAAAAAATTTCTCAATTAAAATAAGTGGTTGTCCTTCTAGATTCTGCTGATTCCTGGTAGCCTGGTAGAATATTTGAAAAAGTGCTCAGTTATATCAAATAAATTAACCAAAAATTCACTTGTTTTCGCTGAAATTCGGCTTCTTTTTAGCTTGTATTTATCGAATTTTTAGGTTAAATTTGGCAACAATTTTCTCAATTAAAATAAGTGGTTGTCCTTCTAGATTCTGCTGATTCCTGGTAGCCTGGTAGAATATTTGAAAAAGTGCTCAGTTATATCAAATAAATTAACCAAAAATTCACTTGTTTTCGCTGAAATTCGGCTTCTTTTTAGCTTGTATTTATCGAATTTTTAGGTTAAATTTGGCAACAATTTTCTCAATTAAAATAAGTGGTTATCCATATAGATTATGCTGATTCCTGGTAGCCTGGTAGAATATTTGAAAAAGTGCTCAGTTATATCAAATAAATTTAACAAAAATTCACTTGTTTTCGCTGAAATACGGCTTCTTTTTAGCTTGAATTTATCGAATTTTTGGGTTAAATTTGGCAAAAATTTTCTTAATTAAAATAAGTGGTTATCCATCTAGATTATGCTGATTCCTGGTAGCCTGGTAGAATATTTGAAAAAGTGCTCAGTTATATCAAATAAATTTAACAAAAATTCACTTGTTTTCGCTGAAATGCGGCTTCTTTTTAGCTTGTATTTATCGAATTTTTGGGTTAAATTTGGCAAAAAATTTCTCAATTAAAATAAGTGGTTGTCCTTCTAGATTCTGCTGATTCCTGGTAGCCTGGTAGAATATTTGAAAAAGTGCTCAGTTATATCAAATAAATTAACCAAAAATTCACTTGTTTTCGCTGAAATTCGGCTTCTTTTTAGCTGGTATTTATCGAATTTTTGGGTTAAATTTGGCAAAAATTTTCTCAATTAAAATAAGTGGTTGTCCTTCTAGATTCTGCTGATTCCTGGTAGCCTGGTAGAATATTTGAAAAAATGCTCAGTTTTTACCAATAAATTTAACAAAAATTCACTTGTTTTCGCTTATTTTTCGCTGAAATTCGGCTTTTTTTTAGCTTGAATTTATCGAATTTTTGGGTTAAATTTGGCAACCATTTTCTCAATTAAAATAAGTGGTTGTCCTTCTATATTCTGCTGATTCCTGATAGCCTGGTAGAATATTTGAAAAAATGCTCAGTTATTACCAATAAATTTAACAAAAATTCACTTGATTTCGCTTATTTTTCGCTGAAATTCGGCTTCTTTTTAGCTTGTATTTATCGAATTTTTAGGTTAAATTTGGCAAAAATTTTCTCAATTAAAATAAGTGGTTGTCCTTCTAGATTCTGCTGATTCCTGGTAGCCTGGTAGAATATTTGAAAAAGTGCTCAGTTATTACTAATAAATTTAACAAAAATTCACTTGTTTTCGCTGAAATGCGGCTTCTTTTTAGCTTGTATTTATCGAATTTTTGGGTTAAATTTGGCAAAAATTTTCTCAATTAAAATAAGTGGTTGTCCTTCTAGATTCTGCTGATTCCTAGTAGCCTGGTACAATATTTGCAAAATTGCTCAACTATTTGCTAAAAATTTCAGGAGGGGAAGTCAACTTTTTGATAATTTTGAGTACTTTTAATAAAAACCGCGTAGAAAAAGCATTTTAAGAGATATTGCAAAAATGTTTGAACAGAAGATGAAGCTTATCAATTAGGGATTAAGAAAAAAATAACATTAAAAATTTATTTCATAGAAATTGAGTGTTTTCGGACAACAAACTTTTATATTTTATGGAACGTTTACCCTGTATTTAAGACTCAATATTTTCTTGGCTGCTAAACTTACCATTTATTTCAAAATTCCATTTAATGCTCCGGTCTGAAAAGAAAACCATTCAGTTTTAAACACTCTCAAAACCTACAAAATAACTTCAAAGAAAATTTAAAATGTCTGCAATAAAATTCTGAAAAACAAATGGAGATCTGAAACTAAAATAAAATTAAAACCCTCATTGCTTTCATTTTACACATTCCAGGGATGGAAGTTCATTTGTTACATAATAATTAACTTATAAAGAGACTATACTGAACTTACCAATAGTCGGTATAACATCGATAAACATTTACGAATATACAAACATTATAGAAAATTAATTTGGTTAGATTTGTTTCATTATAATTTACATAAGTTACATAGTGTAGAAGGCTGCTTTTTATGTAAGTATTGTATTTTTAGTTTAGATAGGACAAATATATTTACACATTTCCTATTTTTATTACATTTAGTTATTTCCATGTATCATCTATTTAGGATGGTTGGAGGGGTTGACACTTACAGTTTCACTGCATTAAAATGTAAACATTGAGGAGTGCGGGTTAGACAGTCTTGAAGAGGGGTTTACATATTTAAAAAATTTTCATTTAAGTGTGCAAAGTAATTTAGTGGTGAAAGGACAACCTTATTTGATTGAACATTAACATCGTGAGGTTATAAATAAATGAATTGTTTTGTTGGAAGTGGGTGAATTTTTGGCGGTGGTGAGAAAGACTGAGTTTTCAAAGGAGGAAGTTAGGGATATGCCGTTCCATTTGTTGTGTGTAGAATTTCGCGCACATTTAAATAGTCCCCAACATTACAGTAGGTGTAGTAGATCCTCAACGATTGGCAACATTTTTAAAAACCTATAAAAGTTTTGGGGAAACTCAAAATTTTCAAAATTTTATAATTTGATTTAAACCATGAAGACTGATAATTTTTTCCAATATTTATATGGATCTTTTGCTAAAATACCTTAGAATCAGTTTTTTAACAATTCTGCATCAAAATTTTAAAGAAAAACGAAATTTGAATTTTTGGTCCCAAAATTGCCAAAGTGGCAAGGTTTTTGCTGTTTTTCGGCTTAAAATAATGAATGAAGGGCGCTTTAAGTACGACAAATTTTTCAAAAGATTTCACTATCCATACGTTACTGGACGCATTGCCACAACATTTTGATACGTAGGCATTGCTTAAAAATAATTTTGGGAAAAATTCCGCTTATATTTTCAAGGTGGCTCCAATAAACTGCTTTTCGATACAAAAACAAATGCAACTTTTACCACACTTAATCATTATTCCAACTAATATCTGAAGCCAATCAATGGCAGCTTATCTCACCAACAAAATATCGCTCAATTACGTAACTCGTTGTTATTGTTATCAAATATCAATAATAATTAATAAAGCAAAATACCAAAAAATTAAGAGAGAATTGGATGACTTCCGCGTCGACTGTACAATAAAATTTGAAACTGAAATTAAATAAAATTCCAAATATTGTTCAATTGGTGTAAAAGAAAACGTTTAAAATGTAACACGGAAACATTTATGGCCACATCATTCATCTTGGTCCGTCACAGCGACATGGCATAATCCGCAGAGCATCTGCCCATTTTGGTTTGGTGCTGGTGAATCGCCCCCCATGTATGTACAACATTCGAACGCTAATAGTAATTGTAAACGCGCACACTCAATTGGATTTATGCAAGCAAGTGCGTTCACCGAATTTACGATTTTGAAAGCGTGTACCGTATTTTGTGAACTTTATAATTAAACATAATGAAAAGCCATTATAAGAAAGTTAAGTTCATGCACTTAGACGGAGTTTGGTGTTTCGATGAATGTGAACAATTTTGTAATTTGTAATCCCTTTTTTTGCAAGGAGGATTTTTGCAAGTAGAAAATGCCTTAATTACGGATAACTATTTAATATTCTCAGAATGAAACTTAACCGTTGCATAATGCATTTGGATTGTGTCAAAAAGAGACGCTCAAATAAAACAAAACCTAATTCTCTTACTCACTCAATCGATTAGTTTAAACTTTTTATCTAAAACTGAAACTTAAAATTTCAATTTAATTCGAAAATTTGTTCTCTAGTGAATTGTGAATTGCAGAAATGGCAAACATCAGACAAAAAAAAACTGCAAATGCAACAAATACAATTGCAATTCCATGACAATGAGCATTCGACACAATAGAGTAACGACTACTCCTCTATTCAGGATTGGATTTAATTGCAATTACAGTGTAAAATGCGCATGAATCAATTTGTACAATTACAATTAAAAGCGATCAATTCATTTGAAATGAGCGTGTCCTCGTGAAAGCTCCGCAACCAAATTAATTTTGAACAGATGTAACTTGCAGCTTGGTACATTCTGCGCGAAATATTGTTGCGCATACAACGTTTTCAATGCTGCGCGCGCACCAACTAAAAATTGTGTGTGCGCGCGCGCATATTATAATGCATTGACGAGGAGATTAACAATATTAAACCGCAACATGACCGCGTTGTGTTGCGCAATTGTGTGTGCTCGCATTTATTTCATTTAATTTTTGTTTTCATTTAATTTTTTTCTTTTTTTTTTTGTTGGGATGTTAATCAAAAAGATATTTCTGCCATAATAAAGACACGTTTTTGTTAGATTTTGTTGGCTTTTCTTTGTAATTAAACTCTTTGCCAAATATGCAACAGTGCAGAAAATTCGCAAAAATATGCAGTGTGTCTTTGCCAACTGCGCATGCAGCCTGGGAATTTAATTTTTAAAATAAAATTTTCCAAAAAATGTTTTTAAAAATGCGCATTTTACACAATGCGCACAATGGTCATAATTTAATATTGAATGCGTTGATTGAAATGTTATAATATGAGGAAATACCAAGATGTGATGCTTTTGATTTGGACCATCGCAACCGAAGTACTTGTAATTTTTAAATTTGAATTGCACGCAACAATATTTTTCAACATTTTTTTTCCCCTTTTCATTAACTTTTCATAAAAATTTGCAACACTTAATATTAGTTTTCAAATAATATTTAAAATTACTCTTTGATGTGTTTCTTAATCTATTTTATACATAAAAGGCGATGTGTGTTTATTTGTATGTCCGGTATAGACTCCTAAACCCATCAACGAAATTTTATGAAAATTTCAGGGTTAATTTAGTTTAGTCTAGGGATGGTTCCTGTTAAGGTTTGGTCCCGATCGAGTGAATCGCCTTTTGCCAATAAAATTTTACAACTTTTAAAGCACTTTCTTATGTAGTTTACGAACATTTTTTAATTTTTTGACCGAGAGAACCAAAAATATTGTTTAATAAAGAAATTTAATTTCAAAACTTCACATTAAAAACATGTTTTTTCTAGGGCGTAGCAACGCGCGGCGATTAGGCATCGCAAGTTTAAAATAAATGAACATAACCTACAAATTTTAATCCTAAAAAAAATACTTACAACCAAAAGCTTTCATTCAATTAACAGCACGCCTTTTATCATTTAGTTAATTATCTTACAACAATGGTATAACAAATCAACAAACATGCGTATTTAATGTTATGCAAAACGAAACGCATATTCTGCCCGTGAATATATTGCAGCCAATAAATCATGGTCATTGCGATTTGCGGCTTTTATTTGAAACAACACAAGACGATGAGGCAGCTCACTGCAATTTCACTCACATAATTTGCCCCATACACTTGAATCAATTTTAATTATGATAATTACCGTATTAGCATAATATTATATGGTAAAACACTTAAGTGTAAGCGAGTTGAGCTTCCATTATGCACGAATACAATCAATGTATAACTAATACAGCTATCGTTGTCACTAATTAATTTTTGTGGGAGCTACAGGCCGATGAGAGCCACATTAAACTTTGTACAGGATGTGGTTCAAGGTTTATAAAACGACCCAAACTCTAATAAGCATAAAATAAGTTTGGTTTTACAATGAATTTAAGTTTTCAAGGAACTAAACCAGTTTCAAGGTCTAAACTTGCCTGTTTTAAGCTTATTTTGCGATTAGGCTTATATTTATAAATTAAGTAAGCAAGCATTAGGGATGAATCACAAAATGATGCATTATAAATGTCTCCTTAAGTCATAAAGTTAAAAAATGTATAATTCTGACCTTGAGGGAATAAAAATGGAAATTCAAAATATTCAATAAAAATATGTGGTAATGTTGATTTATTTCAATAAAATTGTAAATTCACATCGTATTGAAATAAAATTACAGATTGTATTAGGAGTAAAAATAATTTGACCTTGAAATGTTAGAAAAAAAATTGAAGAAACAAAATTTGATTTTTTTTTGTAACTTTCAAATTCAAATTTTTGCGCTTTTGGGATTTTTCTCTCCTTCCGCTCATTAAAATTAGTTATATTTTTTTAAATCAGGGATTGGTGGAGGAATTTGCGATGCTAAACCAACTTTTTGTAAAATTTAGTTGAATTATTTGTCGATTCGGTTGAAAATAAAATCACTGCGGCACATTTGAAACACTTGATGCACTCGTAAACTAACACACAACATGTGCTCGTGGGTTTGGTGGCATTAATGGAATTCATCACGAATTATCGATGATATTATTATGCTTTTCAATGAGCTTCATATTGCGGAAGAAAAGCTTCAACAGCATGCATGACTCAGGCTAATCAATGTAAGCGAAAATATAATATTTATTTTACCTTTTTGACACAAAAGCTTGTTACACACTAACAGGGAACATGTTTTTTTTTTATTTCAATTGCTTTACACCCTTTTTTTGTGTGCAATGTGAGATAATTGAAAAATTGGCGCTTTTTCTGTAAATTATAAAGCCAAATAAGTAGGAAGAGTTCAAGCACCGAACTATTATGCATTAAATATTATTAATCGTTTCAATTATTATTTTACAAGTCGCTCCACAATTCCGTGAGATATTGTAATTGATTTTGTGTTTTGTTTGTTTGATTGTTATTGTTGTGATCTTCATTTTTTTTCGGTTACACGGGGAAACCGTTTTTCAATGCGTGTATTTTTTTTTTGTTGTAAGCCGATGCTTTGTAAATTCGGTTCATATAATTTTGTATTCCCCCAACAAAAAAAAAAGAAGAAAAAAACCGCAAACGCGCTGTATAAGCCAAATTAAGCTGTCGGTGCATGCGCGTGGCGTGAAAATTGAAGCTTTCGCATCCCGCATTGCCGTGCGTTAATAGCAAATAATGTACGTTGGGTCTGTGCACGCCAAATTGTACGTACAATGTGCTACACTTGGAGAGCCATTCAGCCGGTTGGAGTGCGGACAATCGTACCACCACTGGCCATTTGCTATAAATATGAAAAACGAGTTCTCTGGAGGCATCACTTGTTGAGTATCCACAGTCTTGTGCAGTTCGAACACAATCCAAACATTTTCTATTGTGCATTTTAATACTTTTAATTTTCAAAAGTTTATTTTTCATTTTAACACGGTTTACGATTCAGATTTGTCTCAGTGCAGTGCGTGTAATTTGCAGTTTTTTTGAAATTTTTGTTTGCCAAAAGAAGCGAGATTAAATAGACCGTGTTTAGCAGCTGTAAACTCTAAACAGCGACACAGCAAACAAAAGTTATAAGAACAAGAAAGGAGAAAGTGATAGTTTTTATTTGGATTTTATTACACTTCTAAACGAGGTAAGTGCAACTTGTGATGCAGAAAATATTATTGCTCCAATGAATACAAATTGTTCATTCAATTAATTGTTATTGCGTTGCTTAAAGTGCAATTTTGGAAAATATAACGTGATAAACTTAAGCATTTAAGTAACAGCTTATTTGGGATACTTGTTGAAGATTGAAAATGTCAAATTTGTTCTTTCTTTTTAAAGTATTTCGATTAAAACTTTTGCTTAAGCAATTAACATTTTTACTGCATAAAATTTGATTTTTAATAAATTGCTAAATTAATTAATAAATATTTCCTATTTCAATATGGAAAATAATTTCATTTAAAATCCTTTAAATTATAATGTATTAGAAGTCACTTAAAGTTTCATAATTTTAAGCTCGAAAAAATAAAATCACAATTTAATCACAATAATTGCTTAAAAAAAATGCTGCAAAATAATGTTACGTGCAACTCAAGGAACTTAATATTAGTTAATAAACAAATAAAATAAAAAATCCAAAACAAAAAATGAAAACATAAAAATCACAAAAAAAAAAAAAAATGAAAACCATAAATTTTACAAGCGGTCAGTCAATTTGAAACATAAAAACAAAAAATAATTGGCCAATTTGGCTGAAATTAAACCGTTTAAACAAACATATTCCAAGTTATGACTTAAAAGTACAAAAGAAAAGCTTCTCTGCACACACAAAAGACACAATAAAAGTAAAAGTGCTTCCCAATTTCACCCGAAATTCAATTTATTTGCAAAGCTCTCAGCATACATGCGATTACCAAAAAAAAAAAAGCACACACAAATTTTACAGAATCTCACTAACAATACACGCATTAAAGCATAATGTTTCAGAGATCTTTTGTATCAATGAAAGATAAACATTATTACTAAGACGAAGAAAAACTTTCGACACAAAAACAAAGCAAACAAACCGACAAAAAAAAGCAGTTAAATGCGCGCGCAGAAAACAAAACAAACAAACTGAAGCACCTTACTACTCTGGAAAGTGTGATTACTCGTACATCCAAACCAACTTCATATACAAGCAATTATTACAGTTATCCTCCTGACCAGTAATCTGCTCTCTATACTATTAAGTCAATAAGAAACCGTAATCTCACGGACAAACAATCAAATTTATTAAACACATAAAAATTAAAATTTTGTTCCCGCATTCCTCATTACAGGCCCAACCAAACCCGTCCCAATATGAAAGTAGCAACATTCATTCTCATTGTATGCATTGGTAAGTCACCCATAATCCCCCGTTAAACATCACCTTAATCCTCAAAAATGTCTCAACGACAACAATCTTGTTTTACAACCAACCAGCAGCTGGCAGCGTCCAATCACGTTCCGCCTCAAAGAAGAAAGATTACGATTACGACTACGACGGTGGTTACGGTCAAAGTCAAGGCAGCAGCGGCGAATCCTACAGCGATGGCGGTCACACCGGTTCCGGCAGTTCATCCGGCTCCATTTCCTCCAGCGGCGGACACTCCTCCGGCGGTGGGCACGCCAGCAAATCCGGCTACAGTGCAGGTAGTGGATTACGCTCCATCGCTCAGGGCTCAGCCGATCAAGCCGGCTCAGCTGTCGCTAACCAACATGCCGCTGCCAAGCAAGCGGCATACGTCGCCAAGAACACTCTGGCGCAAGCCGCAACTCAGGCAGCCGCCACAGCACAAGCTGCACTCGCTGGCAAGCATGTGCTGTTGCAGGGATTGGAAAATCAAAATCTTGAAGCGCATCAAACACTGGAGGGTGAACTGCAACAACTGCAACAAGCAAAACGTTCCGCAAAGGCTGCCCAACAAGCCGCCCAACAGGCAATGAATCATGTCGCCGTATTGACAGCAGCCCTCAACAATGCCCAAACCTCGTCCGAGCATGCACAACAATCGGCGAGTGAAGCCGCCGCAGAGTTGGCATCACAAACGTCTATGGTGGGCGCTGCCAAGAAACGGGTGGAGGCTATTGAAGAGCAATTGCATTCGGCACGCATTGACTTTGATGCCACACAAGAGGCTGCCCAAAAGGCGGCTGGTTCAGCACAGGAGGCACAAAATAATGCGGCTGAGGCGGCTGTGCATGCGTCCATCGGTTTGCATGAGACAACCAACAACAGTAAACACTCGGAGGCTAGCGAGTTGGCGTCGAATCACAATTATGGACCCTCTGGTCATTCGTTGGCTGGTTACTAAAATGTTATGATCACTTTATATCTGTTTGTCGATGTGGTGTGGGATTCATGACTTAGTGGAAGATGACTTAGTGGGGTGCAGTCTGATTTTTTTTGTTATATTGCGTGAATTCAGTTCTTGCGGCTTAATTTATTTTTTTGATAGCTTTTGTGCGACAATTCTTCATTGACCTTAAATACGCACGACGCTTTATCTGTGCACATTTCTTTTCTTTTATGATTGCAAAATATGAAGCGACATTGAACTTCACCGCTCAAAAATGTCGCCGAAGTAAACACTCGGAGGAAGCTGTTTCGTCTAAATAGTAGTATCAAGTGACGCACTGATGGTGAGATGAAGTGAAGCACGCATATTTTTATTTGTTTGCGCTCACTTGCGCGTGGATCACAAAGTGAAAACATTTCTTTTTGAGTAAACATATCTTCACTTTTGTTTTCCTTTCAAACAACTTGTATTTTCAACAAGTTTTGTTTGATATTTTGTTATGGTTTTTGTAACTGAAGCGCGTCGTACACTTGAATTTCACAATCGAGCGGCGCATCGTGCCACTGCGTCTTTAAAAAATAAAAATGTATGGGACAATTTGCCAGATGGTTGCAAATTAGAAGCGCACTTACAGGGAACTCAATTATTATGAGGAAAAGCTGTAACATTAAATTGAGTTGATTGACTGAATAAAACGGATCGGAACTGCAGTGGGGAGGGCTGGGTTGTAAGCGCCACTTTGCATTAATTCAGACTGCAATCCACTCTTAAGTCCATCACATCATGATAACCGCCACATTAAAAGATCTCCAAATACCATGCATCGTTTCTTCTTACACATCTCATTAATTATGTATTTTATATTGCTTTAAAAAAAAAAAAAACAACAAATCTTCTCACTTCTTCCCTCATCTGCATGCTACACCATAACATAAATTGTATTACCAAATGCGACCTGATGCGCTGCAACCAATTGCATGAGTCTTCTGTTAACCTCATCCAGTACACTTATCATATATGGGCAGCAATTTATTTATATAAACAAGTCATCTCAATTGAGAAATTTAAATACGAATGACTTTGAGCGTTTATGTTTTTTTATTGTTTTTATTAGAAAATTTATATTTTTTTAGTTTCATTTTATGCTTTAAAACTGTTATTTTATGTTTACAATGAGTCGACAATAATTATTATTACTGAAAAAAAAAATAAATCATGTTTTGCGTGTTTTTCTTAAATTGTTTTCCAATTTTCTTTTTATTTAGACATAATGGTAACTTCAAAAGTGTCTTCATAGTTAGAGTTTTCTCGTTGTCATCGGTGAAATTGATGTATTGTTGAGTAAACTGCCTGAAACCCATTAAAATGTGTAAGCTCTTAACGGAAGCTTCCCCATTGTAATGACAAGCAAGTGTGAAAGCTTTCATAAGTTCATGAGATTGAGGTGTGACCGCATTGTTCCTCATTTTCCTCATAAGTTCAGTAATGTATTGCCGAACAGTCACACGTAACATATTTTGTTGATAGTTCCTTATTTTATAAATGCCTTAAGGACAGTGGGACACATTCTCGATTACGACATCTTTAGTTTGTAGCTTGAAGCTTTCGGAACAGTGACTCCTTCTTCATTAAAATTGTCTTCCTCCACTTTTTTTCTTCCACTACTTCTTCATCCATTTCTTGTTATTTATTTACATGTTCTTCCTTCTTTAAAAATATTAAAATACTGTCTAAATTAGCATTAATTTCCACAACGATAAACAGGACGACATAACAATGCATATTTGAAAATATACTGGCATTCTTTTAATCAATAACAGTTCAGATAAATTTACAGCACAAAAACATCATCCCCTATGTAAATAACACCCCCCATCCCTTTTAATAACTATTTCTCTCATGCACCTCGACCATATGCTTGTTCTGCAACTTCAGCGTTATATTCATGCAGCACTTAATGTCGCTCATTTTCAATGAAGTTGTAAAACGGTACTTTCTCAGCAGATGGGACATCATTATTTTCAGCACGATGTATCCGTATCTCATTCCTAAAAAATTAAGCAACAAAAAAATTGAGCAAAAATATTTGTGTTTAAAAAATCTCCACAATCCCCACTTACCAATACAATTCCGAGGTCCACCCCCAAACGGCAAATACGCATACGGATGGTTATCCTTAATATTTTCCGACAAAAAATGATCCGGATTGAATTCGTCAGCATCCTCACCCCATATCCGTTTATTGCGATGCATCATCATGATGCCGATTGCAATCTCAGTGCCCGACGGCAGCTTCAAGTCATTCAATTGCATTTCTTGGGTCACGGTGCGTGAGATAAGGGGCACGGCTGGAAACAGACGCATTGACTCCTTGAGCACACGCTCGGTGTACGGCATGTTGGCCACATCCTCAGCACTCACCTCGCTATCGACACACGGAAACATTGAGTGCAACTCCTCGAACACAAGGTCCTGGATCTCTGGATGCATGGCAAGTAAAAGAATGGTGTACGAGGTGACAAGGGCAGATGTTTCGTAGCCCTGCTCGGTTTTATTATTCGTAAATTATATTTGCTTTATTAAAACGGAAAATGTGTAAAACTTACAGCAACAATTATTGTGCGACACTCAGCAAGGACATCCTCATGCGTAAACAATTTATCTTTCACCATTAATTTGGCGGCTTGATGTATAAAAATGTTGCCGCGAATTATTTTGTCGTATGAATCCTCTGGAAGGGTCTCACATTTGTCCGCCGTTTTATTTCCATTCATCTCATCGTCATAGTCCTTTTTGTATTCATCAATTTTAAGATTTACAATGCCATTCGTGTATTCGAAACCATTGCGACGTGCAGCAGCCGCCGCCCTACCCAGTGGGGAGTTACGAAAAATCACATCAAAATGCAACCAAAATCGACACATTCTTTGTGCAATCACGTTCATTAGGCTGAAAGTTTGTGAGTTTATCAATTAGTTTTGAGGGTCATCATTTTAAATAAGGACATTTTGCTTACAAATTGACATTGTGTTTAAAAACATTTGTTGTCTCACTCGTTGTATCGATTACAGTTCCCATTGTTGTTTCTAAATTCAATTTTTTTTCAATTTTATTTTAAGGTCTTAAAACATTTAGCAAAAACTAGGTGTTACCTACCACAAATCATGTCCAACGTGCATGCATCAACCAAATCATAGAGATTGAAGGGCCCTTTACCAACGTAAGATTCTGTGGCCTTAACTAAAACCCTTACATTTTTATTAAAAATGGGGTAAAAGCTTTTCAAAATGCTGTGACTGAATGATGGATTCAATAATCGTCGATGAACTCTCCAAATGTTTCCTTTTTTTTATTATTTTTAAAACACAATCAATTTTATTTTAATTTAACATCCCCCAAAAACAAAATCTCACTCACCCTTTGACGAAAACAATCCCATCCCTACAACGGACTCCAAAAATGTGTACATAAATCCTTTGTCGGTGCACTCGGGTGCATTCAAAATGCGCTCAATTTGCGATGCGTCACAAGTGTACACCATAAAGCGGGGCCCCAACCAAATTCGAAACGGCGAGGCATATTTGCGTGCCATAGCATCCAAGGCGTCCATGGAATCTGCATTATAATATTAAAATGACATTGGTTTTACTAGTTTAAACGTTCAAAATTTTTGGGGTCCAAACCATTAATATTTCTTAGGGTCCATGCACTGCCAGCAATGGGCCAAGCGAATGGTCCCCCCATTTTCCATGAGGCTTTGAAGAATTTTCGAAAGTCCCACAGTGTTAGTATCACCATGAATAGCACTGTCGTTAATGCGAGGGTCCCAATCATTGTTTTTTTTTTAAATAGTTAATGTTTTTTTTAAAATAATTTTTAGACTACAAACAATTTAATAAACCACCCACTTTTAATATTTAATAAACTGATTAAATTTTTGAGTGTTTAAATTTTAACTTTGCGAGGTCTTAACGGTAATATAATCGATTCACTTTCTAAAACAGCTTCTTTTGTGTTTTTGCTTGTTTCTGAATTTTTTTTGCACCTTTTTTTTCCCCCAATTTAATGTCTAAAAATTACGTGTGATGCGCGTGGATGAAGATGAGCTGACCAACTGACCGGCAACTTTGTTATTTGTTAACCAAATCATTTTACAAAATCCGTGGATAAAATATGAAAAATATTATTGGCTAACGGAAGGCACACATGAGGAATAAAAATAGTTTTTTAATTATGAGTTTCTTCTCTTTTTTTTGTTGAATATTTGTTATTGTGATGTTGCGCCTTGTTTTGGTACTAAAATAAAACTAGGTAAATACTTAGAAAGGTGTAGACTTAACGAGGATATCACGTTTAAAGATAAAACTGGTTGTCAATGACGTCCTTGGCTTGTTTACTGCCGATTGGGATGACTTGGTTTGTTTTTATATTATGTTCTAATATTTAATCAAATATTGAAGCAATTGGAATTGTTTTTGTGAAGCCCTTCAATTGCTTCAACATTTGAGTTCCACCGAAAAGGATTACCGAAGATGAATACTGGAAAATATTTAATCTAAATAAATTGAAGGATGTCCAAGGAAATACGTATGCCTCCGGATTTACAAAATATGTAAAATTCCTGGGATATTTTTTGGGTTCTGAACTTCACAATTATGAAGCAGAACTATTTGTCGTCATTTCCCTGTCATGTCACAGTTTGCAACATTTTCCAAAATAACCTGCGGCAAAAAGTGGGTTGACGACATGCATTCAAGTAAAATGTTATTAATTCAATCTTAATGCAGCAAACAATAAAAGTAAAAAAAATCCAATGAGATCACAGATTGTGGAAAAACCCCAAATATGTTTGTTGTTTTACTAAAATTTATGCAGCTAATAGTCGAAACCAAATATGTTTTGATGGCTTTTCTATGGTAACGCGGCAAGGAACTGAACTGTGCAAATATGCAAATTAAAGTAACGCGACGAAAGCGAGGACAGTCACGCGACATTCTGAGACTGACTTAATGTTTCTCGTGATTTTTTTTTTCAATGTGATGTGATTCTTTATAAAACACAAATTTAAAAATAGTTGATCTTTATATTGCAGCAATTGCTAATTAGTCGTCGAGTGCATTAAATGCATTAAATGTGCATCGATTAATAGATGTCGTAAAATTTGTTATTTAACTTTAATAACAATAACAATTAAATTAAACTGCCTGATAAGCAGAACATCTCATTCATAATCTGTGCCGGCTTCTTCAACTCTTCAACTTAACATCTTTTTATATTATTTTGATTAAACAAAGTCATAAAATCCTGACTTCGTCAATCTTCCCCACTATTTATTTTGACGCATTTTAATACATCGACTTTAAAATAATGGGAAAAATAAAACGGATTTCAAAAAACCATTCCGCTCTCTCTCTCTGTCTCTAAAAATACAAAACAATAAATTGAATGAACATTTGATTACGCAAGCGTCTGCTGAGATTTGCATAATATCGGCAAATACTGTTTATGCGCCAAAAAAACAAACAATTTCGATATGCCGAAACCATCCAACCAACAAGCACACACCAAGGCCTAGTTCGCGTTTAGCAGGCTATCGTCCCATTTTCGGTAAGATTATTTAAACATCTTCAAAAGGTGACCGCAATTTATTGCAAATCAATTTTTTAACATGCTTTTGTTTATCTCTATTGTCACTGCGTTAAGTCTCAATCGCTCCCGTTTCTTAGACGATGACAATTGCTTTCGTTAGTTTAACAGCTGGAACTTAAATATCCAGGTTTTTGGTTTGTAGCAATTTTTCTCAGCAAAACAAAAAACTGTCATTACATTTTAACCAAGAACAGTTTGATTTTATTGTAACACACAAAAATTAAATACAATAAAACAGACATGTAGTTCATTAGTGAAAATAAAAATTATATATTAAAAAAAAATTTACAATTGTGTTTTTGAAGTTATAAAGAATAGGAGGAATACAAAAAATCTTAATAACTGGAACGCTCATGAATTTCCACCATATGCTTGTTCATCAACTTAAGTGTAATATTCATCGCCACTTCAAGTTCATCCATTTTAAGATGTGTCGTGAATTTGTACCGCCGCACGAGATACGCCAATATTATTTTAATTGCAATCATAGCGTAACGCATTCCTTGAAATAAGAACAAATAAAACACGAATCAAAATCAAACTCAATTCAGCCCGTAAAATATCCATCCAAATTTACCAATGCAACTACGCGGTCCCCCACCAAACGGCATATAACTGCCGGGATGACGTGCCTGAACATTTTCCGGCAAAAAATTGTCGGGATTAAATGTTAAAGCATCCGGTCCCCACACTCGCACATCGCGATGCAAGAATCGTATATTGACGACGCACTCAGCGCCCGCCGGTACGGTGTACTCATCCATGTGGAAGTCCTGTCGAACAAGTCGTGTGATGAGGGGCACTGGTGGAAATAAACGCATTGACTCCTTGATGACACGCTCGGTGTAGGGCATGTTGGCGACTTCGGTGAATGACACCTCGCCATCTTGTGTGGGGAATAGCGTTTTCATTTCATCGAACACCAGTTCTTGGATCTCTGGATGCATTGCCATCAGTAAAAGTGTGTATGAGGTGACAAGCGCTGATGTTTCGTAGCCCTGGATGGAATTGCAACACAAAACCATAAAATTACTTGTTAATTGAATGTATTAAGGATTAATTAAAAATGGCTCACCGCCACAATGATGGTGCGTGACTCAGCCAGGGCATCGTCTCGCGAAAACAGTTGCTCTTTGATTTGCATTTTGGCTAATTGATCAATAAAAATGCCTCGCCATGATGGTGAATTCTCATCGTCCACTGTGTTTGGATATTTTCCATACAACTCCTTGTAGAATTTCATCTTTTCGTCCACAATGGCGTCCACATAACCGAATGCAATTTTTTCTGCCCGTGCACTTAGTTTGCCTGTTGGTGAGTACTTCCAAAACAGTGATGGATGCAGCCATATTTTGAACATGCGTGCACTCATTGTTCCCATTAAACTGTTGTTGTTTTGGGAAAGGTGGCAGAGGAAGCACAATTAATTTTTGTTTATTAATTTTAGTTATTTTAAAATAATTGAAACAAAAGGACATACGTGTTGGCGCTCTGCTTAATAGGACTGTCACCTTCTTGACATTTCAATTCGGTACCCATTGTAGTTTCTGTAATTATATCAATGTTTTTTTTTGTGGGTTCAAAGTTCAACAAAGTTCAAACAAAGTTCAGTTTTTAAAAACCTCCCAACATCAAAAAACTTTCTTTTTTTTAAATTGGGATTTTTTACACAATAAATTAAGATTAAGACTACAACCCACCACAAATCATATCCAAAGAGCAACTATCAATATAGTTGTACAAATTGACTGGTCCAGTTCCAACCAATTTTCCAAAATTCTGACTGAGGACGAGACAATTTCGATTAAATATCGGATAAAAGCTGCGCAGGATGCTTTGACTAAATGTTGAATTCAATGCTTTTCGATGCATCTTCCACTCTTGTCCTATGAACACGTTAAAACAAGCACAAATTGATTGCAAATTCACAATGTCACAAACGAAATCAACTAATTCACCTGACAATGTAAACAGTCCGGGTCCCAACAGCGTCTGCACAAACGAGTACATGTATCCCTTGTCCAAGCATTGTGGCGCATTGCACATGCTTTCACATTGCTCCGGCGTCGATAGACAAATTAACAATCGGGGTCCGAGCCACATCCGAAACGGCGACTTATAATCGTAACACAATTGTCCAAAAACATCAAGCTTTTCTGCCATAAAATGGATTCAAAGGATTAGGTTCGGTGTGACACCCAGCACTTAAATTGTTTTACACTAACCATTTAATGTTCGCACGAACCAGGCATTTCCGATAATTGGCCAAGAGAATGGCCCCGGAAATTTCCATCCCTGAATGAGGAGTTTTCGACGGTCCCACAATGAAATCAGATACCATATTATGAAGGTGATTATTGCAAGGTGTAGAAACATTTTTTTTTCTGTATTTTATTTTTTTTTTAATTATTTGGAAACACTTTTGAAGAACTGCACTGATTTTATAAAATCCGAAGTCCCAAGAAGTTGTGTGTAACGGTAATTTAGGTTTAATGATGCCACATTATTGACAGGAACTCTTTTGTAAATTTTTTTTTTAGTAACACTTAAGCTCAAGAATTGGCTTCCTCCTGTTTTCTTTTTTTTTGACTTAACAATTAAAAAATTAAACACTTAATATTCACTTTAACATAAAATGTGTCATCCATATAAACTCAGCTGGATATTTTAGAGGGGGTTGCTGTAAATCTCAATTTAATTGAGGTGTCCTGGCGTTCCCTCTATTTTAATCCAAAATGGAACTAAGAACTCGCCGTAATCTAAGTACGCACGCTAAGTAGCTGCACAAATAACAGAAAGCCCATTGAAATGGATGGGGTGACAATTTATAGTCAAACCCCCACTCATTGCAAATGCCTAATCGACATTAACGGATCGATGCATCTCTCTCTCTAATCCCAGCTTCTTATATAGGAATAGTTTCAGAAAACTGAAATGGTTATGCACTTATCGTGTCACTCTATTCTAAAGCACACGACAAATCAAAAAAACAAAAAAAGTTAACAGAATAAGATGTGACTTAACCAATGAGGGTCAGACGATGTGGCCTTTAAATGACCACAATAAATTCGTTCAGGAATTATTGGCTACATGTAATAGCTAATGAGTGTGTCCGTGTATTGGTCACGATTATGGGGACGACAGCATTAATCACAAATCGATTAGTCAAAGCATCTTTAATGTTCCATATAGACTTTGTGGCTGGTGTCAGCCTTATCATGTTGCAGTGAGGCACATTTACTGCCATTTATGAGCCAAATAGTTTGGAATTTTAAATGTGGTAGTGTCCTCTCTTAAATCATGGCAAACCCACGTGAGTAGTGGTGAATTTCCATCCCGGAAGTAGCGTGATTTCTGTAAACTGAAATGACTTTGAATATTTTTTGAGGCACAACATGATTGGCTCTTTACCCATAATAGGGTTTTACCAAATTTCAAATGAGATTGTTTAAAGGAAAGTTGATAAATTGGGTCAGAATTTAGGGGTGTTGGGAAATGCCACAAAATAAATTTTGGGTATTTTTTGAAATTCAGTTTTAAGTCAAAAAAAAAAAAAAATGTTCCACAAATTTGAAGCCAAAAATTAGGAAATTGAGCAATTGGGGTCAACTTAGTTTCCCAAACAGGAAGTGATTCATTTAAGTGCAGAAATTTTTGTTGTTGCTAAAAAGGTGATTCTCAAAAACGGGTCTTCCATTTTTGTAATTGGGAAAGGAAATTTTAGAAAACGGTTTTCTAACTTTAAATTAAGTCACCTCTCCCAAAGAAAATACTTCCACATATTTAAGAAACATCGCATTAAGTGTGTTGTACAGATTAAGTTACAAAAAAGCCTCACTTCTAATTATTAGGACAACAATTATATTACTCCCGAATTAAGACTAGAGGCAAAAAAAAAATGCAACTTCAACCAATCATTTTCAATTGACATTTTTCATTTCTCATTAAGTGACAAAGTCCTAAGCCACATTAAATGTTTAATATTATAACAGCTTCTAAATTATGCTTACAGTTTCTAGAAAATAAAATTAGGCCAACTGCATAAACACAATAAAGTCGCCTCAATAAAATTGCACTTAATCTCTCATATCCCACTTTCAAAAACAATTATATTATATAACAATTATATACTCGCACATCAATAACGATAATCCACATGTATTATATGTAATATGCATCCCCATTTCATTCATTTATTTGCAATTGACAACACAAAAGTAAATGTCGCTGTGCCTCCCTTCCCTTCCCAATTGTCTGTGATCCCATTTTATGTGTGCTCAAGGAATTGAAACCAGGAGCTGACCAATCGATTAGCTGGGGTCATACTGCACACATAAAAATCGGCGTTATCTCGCGCCCATATATTTTATGTGACACATCCGGCGACATTAGTTGCATTTTTTTTTTTTTTTTTTGTTTAAAAATGTTGAAAATTATAAATACGCGCTTTGCAAAATACGAAGTGAGACTATAATGGTGCGGAAACAAACAACGTTTATAAGATGCGCGCGCCAATAATGCGCAATTATTTTTGAATGCACCAGAGAAATAACTAATTTACAAATGCAATTGCTTTAGTTTATTTTATGAATTGACAAAACAATAAACAACAAATTGTTGCTGTCAAATAAAAATTATGAAGCTTTTTTTTTTGTGGATGAACACTTTGTCGCTTAAATATTAAGTGGCATGTTATGAAGCGATTAAACGGCGACAATTGTTATGGCAAAATTAATGGGCAATTTGTTAAGACTTACAAGTACAGCGTACTATATCTAATGTAATGTCATAGTTGTGAACATTTTGATGTGATTGCAACGTCATGAGATTGATGTTCAGATACAGCGTATAGAGCTTATTACGAGTTTAAAGTAAATTGAATTGGTTTCTAAGTCAATTGGATTGCTTAAATTGAACATTAAATTACATTTAATTAATTTTAAGAAACTTTCAATAATTTAAGAATTCCAACTACAACTAAAATACACTTTTAAGTCCATTAAATACTTTTAATCAAATAATTTACTGGTCGTTTTAAAGAATGTCCTTTTTATCCATCATCAATAATTAATCCAATTAGTGTCACGCCATTCCATAAATTCCCCCAAATTTCCGCTCAATCAGTTGCCACCTTTTTCAGTAAAGTGAAGTAGGAGAATGACGCTGAGAGGGCCTTTCGAATTTAAAAAGAAAATATACGTTAAAATTAAGAAGTCACTTAAAAATATTCCAACAAAAAACACTCACTCCTTTAAATTTATTGAGATCAACATCAAAAAAGCCAGCCCCACTTAGGTAGCAGGGTTTTTGTGTGGTTGCCATGAAGATGAGCATCGCTTTGCGAAATCGTTTGCCTGTTCGGTACCAAGAGCTTCGAAGGAGTGCCTCACAGGAACGAACGCTCTGTTAAAAAGGCGAAATTACCATTAAAAGGGATTCATTTAAATGAAATAAAAGTGAACATTTTTAACAGTTATAATCCTTACATGCGTCTTAAGTCCTTCCCCAGCATATGACATGAAAAATAATTCACCAGATGACAGCATAAGATACTCAACAATGCTGATGACACTTCGAATTGATTTGGATGCCGTCTTTTATATTTAGAAAATACAAAAATGTTTTTAAATCGAGCAAAATTTCAATTTAATTAAAAGCCACAAACTTACAACCGAAAACAAATATGCCAAAAAACAAAGCAAATATGTGACTTGCAGCACTTTCAACAGCAAAAACAAATTATAAAACAGTCGAATCATTCCACCAAAAGTCACAATCACATCGTAATGGTCGCAGCAATCCTTCAGTGCTGATATTAACTCATCATCCAATTCGGATAGAAAACCAATGCCATTATCACCTTCGGGACAGTGTCTAACCATTTCCTTGCGCATGTTTCTCAAATAATCACAATTAATTACTGTGTCCAAATCCTCTAAGGCTTCACTGCTAATGTAGTACTGATTGAGTTCAGCTTCAAGGGTGGGGATTTGATTTTGAATTTTTCTGCACATTAAAAAAAAAAACACTCAATTTAGCAGTAAGTAACACTCAACTTCAAAGAATTCAAAGTACCTCAACTCCCTCATGTACGCTGGCGACACTTGCAGCATCATTGCTGTATGACGAATATTCCTCAGACTGCAGTACAACATATCAAATTGGCTGCATGTCAGAAAAACGATGCTCACCACATGCAATCCCACATCAGCAAACAATGTCGCCATCATGGCTTGGGCTAGCACCTGCGTCACATAAACCACTTCATAGGCGGGAGACTTCTGCAATGACATCAACTTCAGTAAATTACCCCAATCAAATTTTGGGTGAGTCAATTGTTACCAAAACATTAAATGGATACCAACACCGCAGCGGTAGGACGCGCTGTTCATTAAATAGCGGATCAATGGCGTAGTGCATGGTACCAATGAGACAACACCAGAACCAAATTTGGCTGGAACGCTTTGCTAACTTAAATGCTTCATCAAAAGTGACATACGTTAGACCTTAATGTGATGGTGGGGCAGATGATTCCATTAAAAGTGGAAGCCAATTTTAAAAATTCCAAACTCACCTGGAGCTGATCGTTCCCGAAAATTCCTCGCCATATACTCCAAAATGGAACGATGCTCTCGATACTTCACTTGAAAGAACAACAAAACAGCATACGCTGTGAAATAAATGATGGTGTTGCTGATGACATCCGGATACTTTGAGACAAGCACGTCGAAGTTGAGTGACAATGTCACCAGTAGCAGCACCAAAATGTGTAGGCACAAAAAGTGAATGAATGCACCGAATAGGAAATTGAGTATCAATGATAGCCAGCGCGTGGCGATGCTGTCGCCCAAGAATTTGGTGTACTGGATGGGCCAAAGGGCAACCGTTTGTAGGTACGTCAATTGCTGGGCCATGAGGTTGTCCATTTTTTGTATTTCCTTGGTTTGTGCGGAGCGTTGAAGTGACTGAATGCAGATGGAAGCCACTGGATGATCGCCATCATTTTTATAGTCTGAAACAAAAATTTCAATTAACGTGAGACAAAAGGGTTGAATGTTTAAAAAGTTTTTGTTAAATGTTTGGGAGGGATGGGAAATAAAGTTTTTAATTGCTTAATGACAGCTTAATTGCGTTGTAACGGGTTAATAATTGTTTTGATAAGTTTATTTGAATATTATGGATTTTAAAATTGGGTTCGTGAATTATTTAAAACTGATTAAGATAATGAAGTTTAATTGAATTCGTGAATTTTTTTTTTTTAATATTTCTTGTTCCAGCAATTATTCAAGCTCAAGTTTAGGGACTTCAAAATAGGTTGACATTAAAATTTGTTTCTTGTTAACATATATTAATAGTCAGTTATTCAATTTTCATCGAAATTGTTTTAAAACAATGTTAAAAATAGTTTCTAATATTTTTAATAAATTTACTCAATTTTGAAATATTCTTGCAGTCAATTATATTGGAGAGGAAACCCACCACGATTTTTTTGTGAAACAGATATATATATAAATTATATTCGAAATGTCATTAACAGATGAATTGTATGCAAAAAGAAAAAGTTTACTAGAAAAAATTATAACTTAAAACGCCCAATTGTCAAAACAGATTTTCCAAATAAAATTATCAATAATTACCATCTTGTGTGGGAACACCTAGCCATAAGAAGGTCCAGTGAATTCAGGACAACGGCAAAAGATCGATAGTGAAACATCATTCCTCAACAAAATGGTAAAACAACGAATTCTCTATTTTCACATATTCATTTGCTGCATATCAAAACTTTAATTAATTTCAATTGCACTTGCACTTTAAACACACCCACACACAACACCACCCCCATCGCAAAATATCAAATTGCAGTTGGTACTTGTGCTCGGTGATCTGCACATTCCACACAGATGCAGCAGCCTGCCAGCCAAATTCAAGAAGCTGCTTGTACCCGGCCGAATACATCACATCCTCTGCACGGGCAATTTGTGCACCAAGGAGTCCCATGACTATCTTAAGACGTTGGCCAGTGATGTGCACATTGTGCGTGGCGATTTCGATGAGGTACAAATTCCTATTCACTTCTTTTTTTTTTTAATTATAGTTTTACAAAATGTTAAAACACTTAGAATTTGAACTACCCCGAGCAAAAAGTGGTCACAGTTGGACAATTTCGTATTGGACTGTCGCACGGTCATCAAGTGGTGCCATGGGGTGATCCAGAGGCTTTGGCACTCATTCAACGACAACTGGACGTTGACATTCTCATTTCAGGGCATACGCACAAATTTGAAGCGTACGAACACGAGAGCAAGTTCTATATTAATCCGGGCTCGGCGACTGGTGCGTACAGCTCATTGGATACATCGATAACGCCCTCATTTGTGCTGATGGACATACAGAGCAGCACTGTGGTGACATATGTGTATCATTTGATTGGTGATGAAGTCAAAGTGGAGCGCATTGAGTACAAAAAGAGTTAGAGAGATGCCTTTTTGCGTGAGTGCGTTGGGTGGCATTGCGGTGGATCTTGAATTTGTCTTTGATACGTTACAAGAGAGGAATGGCGTGTGGAGAGTTGATTTGGGAGCGTTATTGGAATTTGGATTTAGTTTACATTCACTGGGATTTCTGTGAAGTAGTCCTTTCAACATTCAACTACACAAAATAAAAGGCCAGTGAACTTAGTTTAAAATGACGAAACCTCCTAAAGAAGCTCGTTATGCATTAAATTTACATTAAAACATTTATCACTATATGAAATTGAAAAATTGTAATTAATAATATATCAAATAAAAATATATCTCATAAAATGTGCAGCATACTTTATTAATCAATCATCACCGAAAAGATTCGTCGTATCCAAATCCTCCAAAGCCTCCTGATAAAATTTTCCATCGCTAAGATCTGCATCGTACAGCTGCTTCTGCTGCTTCAACTTAACATTAGCTTCATTCTCTTTGTATTGTCTACAAATTTGCTCATCATAGTGACAATCAATTGTTGGCAATCTAACCCCCTCCAAATCCCCATCAATCCTCACATCAAATTCCTCGCTTAAGAACTGCAATGTCTGCGCAATGCTGTCTAAATTATTGAAAACAATCCGCCTATGTTTGGGCATCATTTTCTCCGTCATAAATGTCAAGTGATGATGAAAACAACGGAAATTAATAGCATTCGTCTCACCCCGTCTCATAATATCACACCATCGCTGAATACACTCAACACTTGTAATATCATCCACCTCTCCCACTTCATCGCACATAAACATGCAGGGATTCGCCAAAATGCCACGTGCACTCATCACACCATCACACCGTGTCAGCGCATAAATACGATCAGCATCCGCTTTGGAGCGAGCGTCCCCATTCGCAATGACGGGAATTTGTAAGGCCGACTTAATGACAGCCAAGCGCTCGTATGTGGCCGGTGTTGAGGTTTTTTGTGACGGTGTACGACAATGGACGGTCAAAAATGTTGCGCCACAATGTTCCAGCTTACGGCACAAGTCTACCGAATTTTGGTCGCTGTCACCCTTAAGGTAGCGTACCTTCACCGAGACACTGTACTCGTTGGTGAGTCGACGTCGCACTGTTGATATCATGTCACGTATAAGTTCAGGATTTTTGAGTAAGGCACAACCATATCCGTCGGAGACAGCCCACGTTTGGGGGCATCCACAATTTAAGTCCACTCCATCGACGTATCTGTATGGGATGAGATTGTTTATGTTTTTAGGATGGACTTTAGTGCTTCAGGATGTTTTTAAAGTATACTGGATTAAAGTATTTAAAATAATACTGTTTTTAACTTACGGAGCAATCAATTCCGAGGCACAAATAAAATCGTTCACATTTTTGGAAGCGAATTGGGCAATCAGTGGGGTGTCAGCTGCAATTATTTGGCAACATTTAATTAGGATGAATTAGCAATTTGAATGTATATGTTACATGTATCGGTAGTGAATTCATTTTTCCGTGCCTTTTCACTTTGGCAAAATGAATCAGCCATGATCATTGGAGTGAATGTTAGGTCCACATTGTAGCTTCGCACTAACTTCCGGAACTCTAATCTGCAGCAGAAATATTGAGTCAATTAATAAATAGCAATTGAAGGGAAATTGGGATCGCAAAAACAAAAAGATTCAGTTTAATCCACTACAGCAAGTTATTCCTAATTAAGTGAGATGGAATTGTATGGACAAACAATTGGAATCGTTACAGCATGCAAATCAAAAGTCAAACATTAGGAACAACATGATTACTTGCTGTATCTGACCATGGGGGCACACACATTGAGGTACTTCTGTTGTTGGCGCGCATCACTAAACAGCTGCTGGATTGATGTTTTCGGCTTGACATGTTCAATCTGTAATTGCGTTTTAGTTAAAATTATGTTCACAAGGAGGTTTGACTTGCTTTTATTCCAAACCATTTGTTTTGATTTTATCCACGATGGGGTCTTAATATAGGATCAGGAATGCGCTGATGATTTTTAAGACGCGTGTTTATAACATCGACTGCAATGTTTTTAAATGATTCGTAATTATTGAGACAAATTGAGGTTAGAATGAAGATATATATATATTGCAGGGAACTTTATATATTTTCGTTACATCGTCACGTAATATATATTTTGGGATTAATTTTTGTTGCACATTTTAGAATACATATATTTCTGAAACCAAATTTAGTTAAACTAATTTGTTCCTCATTGCGATGATTATAATATGATCCAATTATGTGTCATGTAGCCAGATGTCGCTGTATCGGGGTGGAAGTCGCACGGTTGCAACAATTTTACATAAAAAATTGCAATTTAAATTTTTTTGGATTTTAAAACGAGGAAAAAAAAATTATGCAAATAATAATAAAGAACAATAAATGGATTTTAAATAATGTACTTTTTGTACAATATTTGGTTTGAATCTGTGCTTGAAAGGACTAAAAAAGTAAACCCTTTCGGCTAGTACGTTAAGTACCTCAACAAATCACACCGATCAAAATCCCAATAAGTGGTGGGGATGTAATTGTGATCGCAGCACATTTTCAAACTATCACACTTATCAGTATTCAGTATTAGCGTCAAAAAGTCAAAAAGTTCTTAAATTTTGCAGGATCATCAAATTGAATTTCTGGATTTAAACAATTACAGCTATTTTTTATGATACTTATTTGCTCTGAAATTAAGAAACAAGTCCTGCTCTCAACTATTTCGTGCTCGACACAGTACAACACAATACTTACGCAGATATTTTCTTACTTAAACGCTTCATTTTAAACTTAATTCTTGATTATTTTTAAACTATAATCAATAAATAAAGTTGATAATTCACAAATCACAATTGTCCTCATTTGTTTCTTCTATCTTTGTGTTGTTAAGACTTTAATAGCATTTGTCTTTGGAGAACAACCCTTTGAAGAACGGTTACATTTCACCTAAAAATTTTAGTTTAAATATAATCAAAAATGAGCAACAAAGAGAACATTCCCGACAATAAATCAGTGGAATCAGACGTCTGTGGATTTGAACTCGTGGAGTACTCGAGGGAGGCGTCTACGCCGGATGAATGTGAGTTTTAAGTCAATTCTTGTCAATAGTAAGTCATACCAGTTTCCCACATTACTTGAACAGCACATTCGGCTTAAGCCGGACTGGATTAAGCAATAAGCTGAAACAATCATTTGATTAAAGCCCATTGCCTTAGGGTCCTTATCAGCTTACAAAAATTTAAGTTTCCCTGACCTAAACAAAATATTACTTAACCTTCAAAAGTGACTCACATTGACCAACTAATTTTAAGTTATAACTTACGATCAAATGTGTGTTTTTAAGATGTGCTCAGGAAATAGGGTGTCAAAATGTATTCTTAGATTAAACCAGTTAAAAAGGAATATAACTTATATCAATAAATTCCACAGCTTCGACGACATACGAGGTTCCAGGTAAGGGCTATCGATTGAAATACTCAGCAACATTTGGACCTGGCGAAACATACCACGATCACCCACGTCCATTTTGCTGCTGCGTATGCAATATAAAGTACGCTAATCGACATCAATTATACGTTCACAATAGGACGAAACATGCAGACGGTCTCTTTTTTGAGTGCAGCCTGTGTTACAAGGAACTAATGCAAAATAAATGCTTCATCACAGCAGACGAATTGCATGAGCATTCGGCGCGTCACCGGCCGGAGGATTTTAAATACGCATGCAAATATTGTGATGATATAAAGAACAGCTATTTGGATCTTTTAAGTCACATATATGAAACTCACAGTAATCGACCATTTAAACGCTTTTCCACTCCCAAAACGTTACTTTACCAACAACAAACACCCTAACGACTGAAAGTAAATGCTATATAGTCAATTTCTTGAAATTGATTTGCATGTTTTTCTTTTGTTGTTTTTTTTATTATTACATTCCGTTACGTTTCTTGTATATAATATAATTTTAATTGATAAGTCTATGGTATGGTCGATATATAAGCTATATATATGTATGTTCAGATTTCGCTTCAATTATTATTTGAATTGATTTTTAATTTTTTTTTTGTTTTTGTTTCTAATTTCATAATAATATAAAATATGTAATAATTATGAATTAACTGAAGGTTAAAAAAAATGCATAATATGAAAATTGATTACAAAACTAGGTAGTAAGATAAAAGTAGTAGTTTAATAAAATATTAAATAGTAACGCAAAAACTTTTTGAAACCAAAATTTCGGTTATGAACGCAGGGTGACTGAAAAACTGCTCATTCCACACAATTATATAAAAATATTAATTTGTAATAATGTTAAAGACATAAAATCAAATAAGAATGGCAATTAAGTATAAGGGGTGGCCCAAAAGTATGTAAACAAATTAAATGGGACACACATATTCAAATCAACGATAACAAATATTCGTTTCTTAATAAGCATGTAACAAATTTTGGAAGATTAATTCCCTTAATGTCCATTAAATCCAAATTTAAATTCCTAATTCAAGAAAAAGGCACTAATCAAAGGCTAATTTAATTTTAATTCGCAATTTCATTGATTAATTATTGTTACTGTTGAATGTGTTACGTCAGTTGTGATAACATTTTAAATTCATTTGCGACTTTATCTACAAATTGAAATAGATTCCTATATAAATTGCATTCAATTTAATAAATGACAATAAGAATAATAAGTTTAATTGAAACCGATTACTTAATGGTTTAAATTATTTGAATGAACTTATTTAAATTCAGTTTAGTTTTTAACCACTTCTGAAATCTTTTCATATCTTCAATGCTGTTTAATGCGTCATAAGTATTTTTTAAGGGTGGACATACCCCCATAGAGTACCATTAATGCCTGCGATTTTAAACTATGTATTCATAAACTTCTTTATTTTTGAATTGACAGTTTTATTGTTTCATTTTTTTTTTTCTATAAGTAAATTTTTGCGCACTATTCATACAAAATATGTGTGTTTTGAATATATGTAGTTAAGTATTTTCTTTTTAATGACAATTATTTGATAGGCTTACGTTTTGATTAATAACGAGGATTTACAGAGATCCTCCATAGTGGATGTAGATTAAGTAAACACAATTATTAATGAGATATAATATTGCTTACCAATTATAACAAATAAACTTTGTTTCTTTTTATTTTATTTAAAATGTTCTTTGATGACAATACACGCATTGTTTTTTTTTCTTTTTTAAATGAATTTTTTTATTAAGTAATTTCTTCCAAACGAGAGAAAAAATAGTTGTTTTGCTCTTGATTGAGTAAACGAGAATAACTTACTTATGTTTAATATGATTTTTGTTTTTATTTTTTGATTTCTAAATTAAATAATGATATAATGATTGGGTGTATTTTTTTTTTTATAATTATATTGGTTTTTGTTATTATTATAAATTATGTTTTGTTGCAGCTGTTGCATTTAGGTATTTTAAAATAAATTTGAATATGCAGTATTTCATGTTGTGTTTTATTGTATCTTTGATTTTGATATAAAAAGAAATGCTCGATGAGTTCGTGTGTTTGTTTGTTTATTTTGAACGAATAATGTTGAATTGATTTTTGAGCAAAATTCGGAATTATGATATTTAATACAACATATACACCAAAAATATAAAAGTTCATGGAATTCGACGTTCACACAAAATACATACACACACTCAAAAAATTTACACAACGTCATAATTCAATTAAAAAACAAAATTAAATTATTGTGCTTTCGGTAAATACTTGTGAGAGTAAAATACAAAGTAAAAACCACAACATTTTGATTAAATTATACGTGTAAATATGAAGCAATATTAATTGAAAACATTTTTTATTTTATTTTTTATATTTAAGATGTTGTCAAGAATTTATTAATATTGAATACAAAAAAAAAATTATACGTCTTGTTTGTGTTTCAAAACACATGAACAGTTTTACAATATTCAAAAATATAATTAATTTATGACGACTAATTCCAAGATTATGCACAACAAAACAATCTCACTTCAAATTATTATTAAAATGACATATTATTAATATTATTACAATATATGAGTAAATGCATACACATTGTGTAGGAGGACATACAGTGGGAATATGTCGCTTAATTTTTAAATTATTAATAAAATGCGTTCGCCATTAATTTTAAACAAATAATTCCATTAGGCTTTTCTTTTACAATCTTGCACGCAATATATTATTAAACCACTAATTGATGACTTAGTGTATTTGCTATGCTGAACGCCATTGATTTCGCAAAAATTCATTTTACATACAATATTAATTTGTAAAACCGTTACAATTACAACAATTATACAAAAATTATTATTCCCATCTGTTGGACGACTACATGATTCTAGATGATGTTGTATGCAAATACATTTTACGTTAAGTTACAATGGTTTGTTATATTTAATATAGTGAATTAAACTGTTTATTTCTTTTGTTATAGTTTAATAAAAAATACAGATAATAAAATTGAATTTGATTTATTTCTCCAGTGTTCATTTCTTTTCTTTTGCTGTGTTGTTTGTTTGCTGGTTTATTTTATGTAATTTTCCTTCTTTGTTTTGTTTCTTTTACAAAACTCCAGTCGTCTTCATTCATGATAATTCATACGCTGAAGAGTAACGCCCGTCGGGGTGACCCATTTGCAAAAAAACAAGTCATCCACCCGTAACTGTGTGTTTGACCATTTTACCAAAACCCGGATGAGAAGCCACCGGGTGGAATGCGATTTTTGTTGATGATTTGTTTGGCCCCGCCGTTTGTGTTGATCTCCATTGGTGTTGCTGATTTGTAGCCATCGTTCATATCTAAAATTACAATTCAAAACGTGCATTAGTGAAATTTGTTTTAATATAAAAAACATTGAATTAAATAAAAACGATTTCAATTAAGTTTTAGGTTAAATTAATTGAAAAACAAAATGATAAAATTTTGAGATTTAAAGTCTCACATTGTCAATAATTTGTGAATTTAAATTTTGTTAAAAAAGGCTTGGTGACCTTAAATCAATTCATGTTAAGTGACATTATTTCATCAATTGTTAAACGAATTCAAAGGTCAATAAAAAATTATAAAATTAAAAATTCATTGTCATTATCAAAGTCACAAGCATGAATACAATTGTAAACCGAACAAATTGATCATATTACAAAGTTGTTTTGCTCCATTAATCCCAAATTCAAAGACAAAACAAACGATCATAATCTCCTAAAAAATGAAGATGAGACTATTGTCATTTAAGCTATTATTGTTTTGCCTCTTTTGGCATTGTCACAATTCATTAACGTTATTTGACAATCCATGATGCACACACACAAAAAAAAAAAAAACTAATCAAAATTAACAAACTGCGTATCAAGCATGCAATTAGCCGTTATATGCCCACGATTGATAAATATCCAACCAAAACTCTCAATCAACATTGTCGGTAATTAACATTTTTATCTCATAAATTAAATCGCATTATTACTTGTGTTGCGATAAAATTTAATTACATGAATGATCAATAATAAAATGAAAAGATAAAAATGCATTTTACAGCAATATAAAAAACGCGTCTTTTTCAATAACAAAATAAATCAATTGGATAACAGTTAATTACAGAAATTCCCAATTAAATATTTTCTGACATTTCGAAATACAAAAATACACCGTTACAAAACAATTTACACAAAAGTGCAACGGGTTTCATATACCGTTGCAATTTTGTCAAAATTGTTTAACGTTGTTTAAGTTTTTATTCAAATAGAAACCATTTTAAAATTATAACGCACCTTTTTTACCGTTGTACGAATCTGCACCATTCTCCGATCGTGCCACACCATTGCCATTAGCATTACCGTTAGTATTACCATTGGTCGCATTGCCATTGCCGTAAGCATGTCCATTGCCATTCTTCATCACACCATTGGTGTTGCCATTGGTCGCAGCCACTGGTGTGTTGGATGATTTGCCATTGGTCACCGCAGCACGTGAGTCCACACCGTCAGTGGGAGCCCCACTGCCGATTGGGATGTTGCTCTTCTGGACGTTGCGTGATGGTGTCTGCGGGCGTTGCACCTCACCGAACAAACGATTATGCGAGTCTGCATTTTGCGCCTTTTTGTTCTCACCGCCTGATGTTTTTTTTTTAAGTTAGATGATGGTGTGCGGTGTTGGTTGTTGTGTTTGTGTGTTGGTTGGTGGTTGGTTTTGTGGAAGAAAAGGAAGGTTTTTGCAAATTTTCGTGCATTTAAATTAATCAATTTCAATAAAAAAAATATTTTTTAAAACTAAAAATAATTTTAACTATTTTTAAAATTTTTAAAGAAGAGAATGTTAATTGTAAGTAAAAATTTTACGAATTATTTTATTATGAAGAAGATGAGAATATAACTGCAATAACAACATACGAGGCACGATAGCTACTTAAATTATTATTAAAGTTTTTTGGAACGCAAATATTACTTAAATGAAATCATATTTATTACTGCAATATTTTTAAAATAAAAATTAATAAATTTAAACTTTAATACCAATGAACTAATGTTCCAAAAAAAAATAAAAATACAAAAAATGTAAACTTAATTGACTAGAAATAAGTACTCATTTTTAAACCAGCTTAAATTACATTTAAGTCGCAATCAGTAAAGTGCTTTTTCCAACCATTTCTAATTTATTTTAACTCAATACTTTTATTGGGAATTAAAAATATTTAAATAAATAATTTATATTATCTAAAATGTTTTACAACATTAAAAACAAATAGACGTTCATGCACTTTCAATGCTGACAAATTACATAAAATCTAAACATGAAATGTAACGTTTATTTTTGCCTATTTAAATTGTTTCCAAATATTGCGATTTAATATAGAAAAATAAAGAGAGAGATCGTTGTAAATAACAGACGAAATCATAACGGAATAACAGAAAAATAAGTATTATACTTTAATAGTGACCGAGTATTCCGCATTTAATTAGAGGCACATTCTCGAAGGCACATTTGCGAGGCCAAAACTTAATTAACGCTACTAATTTTTGCATTCTGGTTAAATCAAAGAGTGTTTGTTTGCTAATCCAAATTGAGAAGAATTTAGATTCACTGTTAGTTTTAGAGAATGGCGTTTGTACTCTAACAAAACTAGCACAAAATGTTGCACATTGTTACAGACGTGTAAACTGCATTAATATTCTATTGTCGTGTCGTTAAATTTGACAAAAAATAATTTAAAAAAAGGTAAAATATGCCCCAGACTTCCATAAATTTTTTAAAACTTTTAAAATAACATTTTCTTGCAAAACAATGCATAAAAGCTAAAAGTTGTTGAGTATCAATTTAGAATGATACATTTTACTCATTAGTTTTGGATTTGATATTGATTAGCAGCAGTTATTCCATCGCGAATGTGCCTCTTAATGCAGTTACATTTAAACCTAACGGATGATTGAATGTTTGTGTGATTGTTTTATGAAGAAAATAATACGGGTATAGTCGTGATGAATCTCTGCTGCAGATGAATTTAAATCAATACACAAATGTTTACGTACAACGAACCATTTCAAAAGCCAATCAATAAATGAAACAATTTTCCAAAAGCTAATCACAAAAACCTACATTATTTTGTAATTTGTCTTGAATCCTATAAGCCGCTCAGCATTTAAAGTTCTGCTGAACATTTTAAATTCACAAAAGAATAAGGAACGTATGAAAAATATTGCAAAAAGCCCAACAATAATAAACATGATCACAATAATAATTATTTCAAAACATAAAAACATCAATAAGTATGCAATATAATTTGTTTGTAATAATTGAAACAATTTTGAAATATGTATATAAAGATAGAAACAAAATGAATATACATAATACTAATTTGAAATAAACAATTATCCTACGTTATATACCAATGAAAAAGTATCTATGAATTCCTTGTCGAACTGCAACACAAATAAAAGAAAAAACAACAAATAAGAAAGTCATTTGCAATTTATTATAAGATTTGATTTTGTTTCTCGCATCATGGAATGCAATTGTAAAAAAAAAAAACACGCAATAATTGAAATGTGGAATTTGCATTACAAACAATTCCGCACAAATATGCGGTTGCATTTGAATTTAAATGCGTTTTTAAATTTAATGGAACGCACAACGACGCTTTGACTTTGTGACCCACTGACTGATTGCATTAACAGACAACATAAATGCGAGCTTAATTACAAACACAGCCGGAATGCATGTTTAATTAAAACAAAGAGAGATTTTCTTTATCGCCTAATTTTCTATTTAATTACAATTTGTAAATTAAATATTTGCTATGGGAGAGGGAACGTGTGAGCTTTAAAGCTTCACCAAAATTAAAATAGCAAGTACAAGAACCAAAGTATGAGCTACCATTTTATTGAGTAACAGTAAAAAATTGAGGACGGAAATTGCAGCTACAGAATTTAAATATAATATTTTTTCAATTAAATCATTGTTTTTTATTTTCAAGGAAATGAGCTTTTAACTGTATTTTATTAAATTTCCGTTACGTTGTGTTTAAATAACACATTTCAAAACAAAATTAATTTTCATAATTTGCAGCAAATAAAAAAGCTACATTCTTTGACAATTAATTTAAAAAAGAGATGTAAAATATTTTAGGTTATGTTAATTTTTAAATTTACCGATTTAAATTTTTTAAAGTTCCATTTTATTTTTAAGGTGACTTAAAGAAAAGATTATTTTGAAATCGCGCAAGCTTTAAAGGTCCTAAATTAATGTTGACTTAATCATATTGCAATAATTGATTACGACTTCTTACCAGTTCTGTTGACGGGCTCCGGCGCAGCAAAGATGTTTGAGGCCATATGCTTCTGGACTTTACCTGGTGTCGATGGGGGGCCACTTCCGAATATGTCGCTGCTTTCACCGCCTGGTGGTTTCAAGACCCTAAAAGTAAACAAAAAAAAAAATTAAAATTGTATTAATAAATTTCATTTATTCAAAGCATATACATTTTATTAAATGTTTTACTAAAGCAGGATCTTATATTTAATGACAATTCAACACAATTACGAATATTAAAAAAACAAACAACAACCAATTAGGACATTTAAACGACATGGTTAAAATGTATGTCAACGCGTGTCATGTATTTCCATAAAAACTAAAACAGCTGACTAATTTGCCAAAATCGTGGCTCATCAAATTAAATTACTTAAGTGAGTGTATCAGGATTTAGTTAGCATGTTCGTGCTACAGCAAAATAATGTTATCCTGTTGTGTGAAATAAAAAAAAAATGATAGGAAAAATACGGCAATTACTTAAACGGTGGTCTATCCTCACCCGGAGGTAAACGACCTTGTGCACGTAGTTTTTTATTTTGCTCCTAACGCCTAACAAAGAATATGCACGACATCCTTATGAAGTTCCACGACAAACCACCCCTAAATTGTAGACGAACAAACTTTTTTTTAATAAAAAAGAAAAAGTCAATCCAATAATCAACTTGTAATCCCTTTTTGTGTATTTGTTTATCGACTTTTAATTTCTTCAAGCAAATCCTTTTGATTTATACAAAACAAAACAAAAAATCTACCATCATGAAACAGCACGTGCAATTGTCAACAACGACAGCAACTATAAAGACTAAAGTAACACACACGACCCCAAAAAAATTACTATAACGGTATTTATTGAACATCCTTCACCGCATAAGGAACAAGGAGTCATCATTGCATGTGTATTGATTATTATAATAAATAACATTTTGCATATAATAATAACGGATAGAAATAACATCCCCCTCCCCCCCCCCCACAAATTTACAACACAACTGCAGAGCACATAACCCCCATCCCCATCGTGATTTCTCATCCCATTTATAAAGCGCTTAACTGGGACAACATTTTGACGTCTTGGTTGTAATATTTCGTCCTTTTTTTTTCTTGTTACTATACACAAAACCATCATTCTCCCATCCAACAAAAATCATAAAGCACAACAACAATGCATGCAAAATCATATTTATACACGCCTGGTACGAGAATTAAAGTTAATGTTATTCTGGCTTCAGAATTTTATCGCATTGTATATTTTTCATATTTTGTGTATGCGGGACACAAAAATTTCTATACCAAAAACGAGAAATGATTTTGCCTTTACACACTGTTATAATAACGGTTTAGATATTTTTTTTTTGCATTATACCTTAAATAAAAGCCATCAATAAAAATATAAACGAAAACCGTTAAGTTATATCAAACAATCAAGGCGCATAAACATTAAACACACAAAGCTCCCCGTTATAGAACAATTGGATGGAGAGGATGCGGCTGGAGTAGGGGGAGGAGGGGGGATTGGACGAGGGTGATGGTCGTCATAAAAAGAAGAGGGCGAGAGAGAGAGAGAGAGAGAAAGAAAGTCATCATGAAATAAAATAATTCCAATTGTGGTGCACACATTTTTATGTATAAGAATTATGCTATCATATACATATATTAAGTATATGCAAGTGGATGCGCAGCAAATTGAGGACAAGGTTAACTTGAACACCCGAAAATTTTCGAGCGGTAAATAAATACAAAAAACGGGCACAATAATTAAATTATAAATCACTGTGTGGCTTTGGAAGTGTGGAGTGTGGACCGGTACACTGCGCCATTTTGTTGTTGTTGTGCATGTATTGAGTGCTTTTTTGGCGTTATAATTTTTGAATCTACATATTCCGTAAGAACTAACACAATGAGGGAATTTTTTGATGAAAACTTTCAATGCCACATTTTTTCATTGTGTATACTTTTCCTAATTGTGTGTGTCTGTGTGTCCGAGAGTTTGTGTAATTTTTGGCTTTCAACGCACATAAAGGATATCATTGAAAATTAAACATGCATGTGGGCCAAAATCGCACATTTCATATCGCACTAACTGTACCTTAAAAAGAATATTTGTGTGTGTTTACCTTTCAGCGTGATTGCTTTTAAGATATGCATCAAAATATTGGGCTGCACGATTTGCTGCGTGTTAAGGGAGATGAATACCCAATTGAGGGCGCATATACATAATAATATTTAGGTCACAGTCACATATATGTAATAGCTTAAATGTATTGTAAAGGATTTGATATTCAATGAACCGCTTTCAAATATTACATAGCAAAGTGAGAAGGAGGGAAAGAGGAGGGGGTTGGAAAGCGTCTTTTTGAATTTTTAAGACAATTGAAAAGCTTTTGTGTTAAAGTAGTATGAAGGAAAAGTCCTCACTTTATAAAACACAAATTGAAATAACAATTTTAAAAACAAACACCTGAATGTAGTCTATTCAAGCCATTTCGGCGCTTTTATGTTAAAATGGTTTTCTAACCAGATATATTGTAACAATTAATAGAAATTATGAATTACATAAGTTGAAATCAAACGACTTAAGTCATTTAAAAAAAATTAAGTCGCTTAATAATGTGTGATTTAAATCTAAAACAACATTTAAAATACAATAGAGCACCACAATCAACGTAAAAAATTATGCTCCATTAATCGGAATTTGAGCAGCCAAAAACACTTAACACATTTCCCGGTAGACATCCGACACACGGTGCACAATGCCGACTGTTTGTGTTTTTAGTTGAATCCCTTTTGCAGACGAAAATTAAAAATGTGCACAAAATAAAACAATAGAAATAGCCGGGTCGCTGTATGGATGAGCGATGGCACGCCATTCACAATTGAATCGACCATTATTGTAAAAACAATACGCAAAGAAAATGAAAGACAGACAGACAACAACAACAACAAAAACAACCGAACATATAATAGTTATCATTGCTGCAATAGTTAACTGTGCGCCGATATGGGAGAAAGTAATAAAGATTTCCTCCCATACAGCAAAACAAATTAACATAGATCAGCCCCAATGCGGTGAGGTGGCACCACCATAGCCTGTGTCTTCTGGTGTACAATGCACTACAATACATTAAGTGCAGAGGACAGGTCCGGTCTATACCCAACACTTCCCGGGCATAAAATGCGCCATATAATAAAATGGAAACGTAGCACCATTAACATTGAGTATGTTGTCTTGCATTGTTGTTGTTGTTGATTGTAAACAACTCGGTCGAGAACAATACGGAAATGATAATACTTGCACACACACCTTTCACTATGCTATGATACGTATTGCGCATTGAATTCGGGGAAATTTGTTGAATGATTGACGATCCAAGAAATTGTCCAATTACACACATAATATATTATAATATGCATATCCTCTGTGTCCATTGTATCAAAACACATGTGTGATGTCTTTTAATGCAACAGGAACAACATACATGTATTTAAAGCATGCACAACAAACAAAAGTGCCATCATATCCAACAAAATGGAAAATCAAAACAACAGACAATGCATAAAAACATAATATTATGTGTAAATATAAATTTTTTTTGAAGCGTAAGTGCAACAAATCACTTGTTCCGACGACAATCTGCATCGCCATTACGATATTAATGGAGCTTTTCATTTGCTTTCTTTCTTATTGTGTGAGAGATTTTCTTTTAACGTGATTTCGTGATTAAACTTTAAGTAGTATAAGTACGAGGATAAGGAAGTTTAAAATTATAAAATCGCCTAAATGCAGTCAATTTAAATTCATTTTTACATAAATTCAGTCGTTTTTTGTTTGAAATTTAATTTTAAACGCCTAAAAGCATGTAAATATTACGAAAAATAATTCCTATTTAATAAATGAATTGAAATAAATCAAATAGCGTGTAATTACAGTTAGTTTGCGTTAAGAAAAAAAAACTAAAAGGCTTTAGTGGCCTCATAAAACCCACAAAAAAAAAACAAGAAAAATTCACAGAAGAAATTTTTTAAATCCTTAACATAAAATAGAAATCCCAATATTAATTTAAAAACCATCAATATGTTTTTTTCATTATTTAAACCCAATTAAAATAAGTAGTTATTTTTTAAATTCAATATTAAATTAGTGCTAATCTTTTAGGGCAATCCGTTCCAATTGTTCGTCGCTTTTTTCTCAATCAAATTAAAAAAAAATTAAATGTGCAATTGCAACAATCACAACAACAAATAATCCCGCAAGTGTGCAGAGCCAACAAAAATAAATAAAAACAGCAACGTGGTACTGCGGGGCTAATGCATGGAAAGGCCAAAAATGTCTAATCGGAAATGGATTAACCTCAATGTGTCAATCAATAATTGGCATTTAGTTGTACACCCATTTTAATAAGAATGTGTAAAAAATGGATATATGGATGGAACTTTAAGGGCCGCCACAATACATCTAAATAATGACAAAGAGAGAGAGAGAGAGAACCCCCCCCCTCTCATTATATTCCGGAAATTGCCACGAGTTTTCTGCACAGACAATGGAAGACAAATGATTGAGAATATTGTTTGTTATATTAGATAATCAAAATGCTTTCTGAAATACCGTTACAATAAAAAAAAATTCAAACACACAAATGAGTTTACTGAGTTCAATAACAAAAAAAAGAAAAAGAAAACATCACCAAAAGTGCAATATTATTATATCTGATGTTAATTGAAGAATAACGGTGAAACAATTTTTAAATTTTGAGGGGGGAAATGTCTGAACGAATTTTGCCTCTCGCACAATTTGCTTCGTTTATTGTTGTTAAATGAGTAAAATCTGTTTTAAATTAGATCACTCTGACAAGAATGGTTCTAAAGAATTAGTGACAGGGCCGCACTAGGGTTTTATTAACTTTAATGCAACTTTTCATTTACTTTAGTGCTAAAAAAAAACTCTATTCAAAACGCAATAAGTTGTACGGCATTTTAAATAACTGCACTTCAATGTGAATAGCCCAAGAAATTATGGTCAAAAGGTAAATTGAAGTAGAACGTTTTATAAAATAAAATAAAATAAAAAACACTCAATGATATAAAGAAATTGCATTCCATAACAAGAAATCATCATTTGATCCTGCGGTTTCTTATAAATTATAGCCTTCTCCTATCATTTGTTTTTTATCTTTAAATAATACAAAAAAAATGCATCATTTTACATAACATCTTGATCATCGCATGCATTTAAAGGTGCATCACATGCAGTGATGGAAACATTAAAAGAAGCACACAGCATACAATAAAGTGCAGCTCATGCAAGCATTTTATGCTAATAAGTGCAGCCAAAGTAGTAACCGAAGATAAACGAATAAACTAAAAAAATTTAAATTGGTTGCGGTGTATTCGTATTTTGTACTACATAACATTAAACTATGTATAAAATGTAACCGCGAAAAATTGCATTCACATCGTGAAAACTTAAGCAAAATGCATTGCAACTTGTTCTAAAAAATCAGCGTGGCAAAACGTGCTGTAATAAACATAGCTGGGCAAACATTTTGTAATTAGTTTAACTTCTTATTATTTTTATTTTAATATATACAAGATGCATTTCTCTATTTTTATTGTAATGCATTTCTTAATGTGACGGACATTTCAAGCAAATTACGTGTGCAATGAAGCTAAATAATTTGCGAAATTTTACGCTGCAGTGTCACTTAAATGAATAAATGAAACGCTCCATATTATAAAAGATGCACTTTTCTTTTTTAAGAATTTTTTTTTTTTTAAATATTATATTTATACCTAATTAAACATTATTTTCATTGCTGCAACTATGCTTAAACTAAACACACACTAAAGTTTGATGAAAATTAACTTGCACCTTGCACCACAATAGTGAAATGCTTGCAACATTTGCATAATTTTGTTGGCTGCACTTCCGCAAATGTTGGCCAAATATGTGTTTATGCACTGCTAAGCATTTTGTTTGTTTAATTGTTGTGCTTGCATACACTGGAGTGTGGGAGGAGATAATAACCATAATGACTACTATTATGTTCAATATATTGATGGTCTTATAATTAAGTAGGGCACGTATATTCCTTATTACAAAAAATGTAACCAAAACATTTTTAGTGTTTCATTACAGCCCGTGTATTAGGTATTAAGCAAAAGCAGATAAAAATTAAGATGCAAAACATAAATCCAGTAAGTCGCAGCGTTACGTTGCATAAGCGATGTAAAATATAACAGCTTAACAAAAACACACACACGTCTATGACGTAGCAGAAGCCACTTCTGGTATTTATAAGTTATCCTGTTTAGCCTTGTCTCGACAGTTATGTTATCTGTGCGTCCTACATATCGAATGTATGTTGTTTTTGACGATTTTTTATTTAATTGAATTGGAAACAAACATTGTAACAAGTAACGCTTCACCATATCAGTCAACATGCGTGTGCTATGTATTTATGAATGAGACAGAATTAATCCCTCTCCAAGTTGGCTCTTTATGCCGTATTAAGTGTATTATTTTGTGCTGAAATTAGTTATGCCTGCTACTTGTAGGTACTGTATCTCAAATCACCTTGCATTTTTAAATTAGCACCCATTTTAATAGGTTTCCCTTTTATCATCCAGGGCTCTTTTTACACTTCTCTTGTCCATATATTATACAGTTAAGCTATTCACAATTATTGTGCCGTTAATTTTGTCATTTTTGTTACTATAATTATTTATGCTATACACTATAAATTGAATATGGATAGGAATTGAAAAATATAAATAACACTTCACAACTTTTGCGGCACACTCTCGCTCTCGTTATAATTCTAATCATCCCATCCATTGCTCATTGCTTTTTACAGTTAGAGTTGCGGCATTGGAAATTGGTGCTTTTGCCAAATGCCATTAAAAATGTGAAGCAGTTTTTTTATACCCAATAAGAAATGATGTCGTGTAATTTAGGTGGATTCAATGATCATAAATATAATATATATTCCGTTTATCTAATCCTGCAGTGTAACTTATATTGTCAATTATAATTTATGAAGATTTTTTTTTGAGAGGTGGTTCTTTGGAGATGAGATTAATTAAATGTTTCTAGTTACACTTAAGATGACTACTTTTAATTATTGTGCATCTTAAAATGTGACAAACAATAAAACCGTTATACAAAACATTGAAATCGTTTTGTGCATTTTAAATATGCATCTCAATTTTGAATTGAAAAAAAAAACAATAATAAAAAAAATATACGATGCAGTTTTAACAGTTAACTCTGGGACTTGTTGTCATTATGGTGGTCGCACATTATAAGTACGAGTACACGTCAATTTTCTAAGAAGTACATCGTTATCACAAGTGCGCGAATGCATCAAGTAGCCAAAACATGTACATAGCATTAAAGAAAAATGCATATTATGCATACATATTTAAAAATTGCATTTCAATGCGTATGCATGCGCGTGCGGCTCAATTAAATTGTCACACGAATCACATCAACAGCGATTGTAGCAACAATAAGTGGTAACTAATAATAATAATCGTTGGTCAATTGAATTGGCATATTTCGCATTATTTATAAAATTCATGAGTTGTAAAAATATAACCAACGGAATATTTTGCATAAAATTGATAAAATATGCACTTTTAATAGGAATTGTTACATAACACGATAACACCATGTTGTGGATGATGGAACACAAATATAATAGATGTTGGGGCAAGTACAGTAACTTTAATTCACGTTGCGACTTGCGGTGTGCATTATAATAGTTATAGACATATATATATTGTATGCGCTTCAATGGATCCATGAACTTGATTTGAGTAGCATAATATTATATGATCAATGATCAGAGTTATTGTAAGTACGCTTATACATATATTTATAATGCTTTAAATCCACAGAAAAGTGAATTGGCATGATGTTGCCGTAATGAATGATTGAGCATAAATATATTCAATGCATTAAAGTCAATTTTGATATATTTACAGTTGATGCAGTTGAAACAACGATAAATAACATTAATAATCCGTCAATCAGTAATGCATTTGGGATGAGCATTTTATTAAATTAGTTATGTGGGATTAAATAAATGGAAATAAAAGGGATTAAAAACAAGCTTATAAGTTATAAAGGTGGTACAGCATTTATAAGTGAATCATAATTAATTTACTTTCAAATCCATCACTGTAAGATATATATATATATTATATATTATTAATAAAAAAAGCAAAACAATTGAAAGGGTGGTAAAAGAAGCATTAAGCATTAAATAAACAGCACATTGCGATGACTGAACACTTGATATGGTGTTGCTAAATAAAGAAGAATACAATTCACAATAGATATGGTCACAAGTACGTGAAATCATGACACGTAAATCATATAGGCAAAACCATACGGCATATTTTGTATATTTACTGGTGTACAAGTTTCTTTATAATTAATTTTATTTTCTATTCGTTTTATTATCCAGCAAGCACAATAATAAAAAAATGTGTACAGGTATATTAACTATCTCGAGTTTGTTTTAATTCTTTAACCATCGTATACATTTTTTTTTAATGTCTATCACATACGAAATTAATTTACAATTTAATTGTTTATTAAAATAACTGTCGGTTATGGTTGTTCTAGTAGAGTGGAACATTGTATTAAAAGAAACTTTATATACGAGGCACACAAGTGGAGTGTAATGAAATTAATTGAAAATTATATGTGTAACCGTCCAGTAGTCTGGTCACTCCGTGCCATTGTGTACGAATACTACATGACGTATTGATAGGATAATAAATATATAGACGAGAAAATATGAAATTATGGATGGTATACGTCTCATTATTATGTGGATAAGCTCATCAATGCGCGCATGATTCGGATGAGTTTATATTATATATATGTATGCAATGGTGTAATGCTTTACTGGGCGGACATAATATATAATAAACCGCTGCACGCTGAACTCTCAGCAAAATATTTTTATACCGTACAGGATGATAATGTAAAAAATCACAACTGCATGCAGATTTCATATACACAGCGGAGAGAGAAAGAGAGGCAGGATGGATGGATGCCCATTCAAACATAAATTGGAATTAATTTTAATTGACAGATGATTCGTTTTCTATATAAAGTCAAGGGAGAGATGTGTGCACAAAATCATCGTGAATAGCGGAATTATTATAATAATATGACTTTGCATAATAAAATGCATTAAAATTTTAATAAATCAATACAAATTCTCAACACACACAGCATTCGTACAGCATTGCAATGCCTACAGTTTAATATAAGGAGCAGCAACAACAACAACAACCAACAAATACATAATATAACATATAATATAAATATCGCGGCTTATTTGGTCTCATTTATTCTCTATATCCAAAACCAGCTTTATCGAATTCCAATCATTCATTTAACAAACAAACAAATAAGAAAAAAAGATTAATACAACTCTATTGGCAATTTTTTTCCTTTGTTTTTATTCTTTTCTCCTTGATGCATTTTTACAGTTGCAAATTTCTGCATCATAAAAAATATAGGTGGTTAAGTGCAACATTAATATAAAAAATATAATAAGTTTAAAACATGATAAGTATGTTGTTTGTAAACACATTGATTTTGTGAGCAATGCAAGGAATGTGCCATTAATTTGTTTACAATATATATATTTCTATATATTGAACTTATAACTTGAGAAAAGCTATAAGGAGGAAGCTTAAGCTTGTGCTGCGGCTTAAGGTGTACATATTTTTGCGGTAAGCTTTGATGATGTAACGACAAGTGCATTATTTAATCACTTAAATCAAATGTGACAGTTTAATTAAAAAAAGTTGTAGCTCATTTAAAGCGAAATTCAATTAAAAGTGTTTTTAAAATAATGGTAGCACAAAGTGGACTGAATAATTGCGTTAAGTCAAAGAGAATTCATTTTAAAAAATTTTGAAAAAACAATTCTGCACAAAACTGCATTAATAACGGATTAAAATTCTTAATACTAAAACAAATGAATTAACAATCTCTACCCTACAAAAACATTTTAATCCGCAACCTCAAAATTACAGGAAGAGAATGAGAGAGTGAGTAAAAATGAACCAATTCTCAAATAATTAAGCAGTCATTGCACTTTAAAATTTTCTAACAAACAAACAAATGTATAACAGTTTAATGTACATTGCAGTATGACAGTTTTTCCACATATTTTTCTTGTTGCAATATAATTTGCATTGTTAAATTGCTCATAAATTCTCTCTCTTTCTCTCTCAAATGAACCCACCTACAAACATGTAATTGTCTTAATGTTGTATAACAGTATATGTGACCACCCCACCCACCCCTTATAACACATAAAACTCGCGGCAATATTGGTTGGTGCATTGTGCTGCACCCGTATATTATGTAGTCGTATAAAGTTCCCTACTTATCATAAAATATCTTGCCTATATAGTGTCTGAAACGAAATGAAATGAAGAAAAAGAAGAGGTTACAAAAGGAGGAACAATAAAGGAAGGCGTCATAGTTTTATCCGCACCCTTGTAACGGCATGCAATGCAATGCAATGCAATGCAATATATAAGTTAAGTGTGATATGATGACGGCGTTGTTTTTGTGTATGTTTGAGCCACCCCCTAGTTTTTTTTGTGTGTTTGGATTATATATATAATATATTATGTATAAGAGAGCGTGTAAACCACAACACTTGAATTAAACTTTAAAACGGCTACATTTGAATACAACAATTCAGTTAATAAAGGGATTGTTGACACAATGTGTGAAAAAGGGGTTGGGGTGTCTATTTCTAATTCACTATACAAGTGTATTAATTCCTCCGTAAGAAATGAACAACACTGAGCCTTTAGTGTAAGACGTGTGGTTCTGTATTGTAAGACTTACTATACATAATGTGGTGCAGTTTGAAAATTGCACACATTTTTGGCATCTAACATGGTTGTCGTGACATTGACGAACGGTGTATTGTTTAATTTTTTATTTTTTTGTTGCAAACATTTTGCATATAATATGCCTGCACAACACATTTTCAAAATGAATCGGATTGATTTGTCCGTATAGAGTCCGTCACATATATGACGGTCAGCCCCCAAACTTCCCAAACAACCCGCCAAGCACAACAAAGATTTGTGCAATTTTGCGACTTCCTTATGCGCGGTTAAAGTATTTATATCTACATAATATACATTAACATTATATATATATTATGTTGCAACACCGACTATAACGGCAACACTTTAAGCGAGCGTTCAATGCCCTGCGATGGGGCAAGTTGTGTGCTCAGTAAAGTGTACTGTGTTTTTTTTATTGTATGGGTAAAATACGGAACACATGATATGGGGCATATTATGTTTGTATGAAGGCGTCAATTAATATAATAATGTGTTGTAGTTAATTTGGTGCAATTTTAAATTAAGACCTTTGCGCGCTTAGATGTTTTATTTTTATTTTTGCACGCTTTTTTATTATGTATTTCTTTTCGTTTTGTTTGGACGCTCTCCTTTTTATTTAAGTAAATTCAAATAGTTACACAGTTGTTCATTTATTTAAAACAATTTCCTACCCGTTTCTTTCACTTCTTCAGTTTTGCAAATTAACTTTTTTTCATTTCATTAATTTGTATGTAGCATTATTTCTTCCTTTTTTTTTTTTTGCAAAAATGTACATTCTAACTTTAAATCAAATAGCGCACTCTGCTTATGTGTGCACAATCGCTCTTGCATGGCGTTGGTTTGGTTCTGCACACCACAATTATGTCTGCATGAAATAAGAAGATGAAAAAGTAAAAAAAAAAACAATAACGAACAGAAAAACAACAATTAAATAAAAAATCGGACACGGAAGAGTAATAAGTGATTTAAGCTTTGCTTTTAATGATTCCCCGCATCTGTAACTTTCATTAAATGGAATAAGAACATTGTAGTCAAGTCTTAATTACTTACAGAGTGTTGTGGTTTGAATACACAAATATAAGTATGGCTAAGTAAATCAGCAATGTATAAAAGAACTAGAACTACTGTGTAAAGGTAAATGAAGGGGAATGTAAATACAAATGGGGAGTGGAAGGGCAAGGGATAAAATTTGCAAGCTTTTTTTAAAGTTGAAGCCAAACCATTCATTCTTTTCTCTAGAAACACACTCATAATGTGAGTTATTTCAATGCGTTATGGTGTGCTGAAGGCGATGAAGGAAATAAAAATAATTTTTTTTTTGTTATTAATAATGAAAAATGAATGCCTTGTTTAATTGGGAAGAGCTTTAATTGCGTTTTGAGAACTTAATAAGCAAATGCATAAGTTAAATCAAAAAATTAAAATAAGAATTTAATAATTTGAGGGTGAAGTTTATTTTAAAAATTATGTTGTTATTTTTTTGTTTTTTAAATACATATTTAAGGGCTTTTTTAAGAGGCGCTTTTCCTCTTTTTATACTACTAATAAACAATAAGCCACATTCTCGATGACACCGCTATTAGGCAAGCAAGTTTCTATGAAATTTACTGAAATGATTTATTTAAACAAAGAAGTAAATTTAAGACTTTAAACTTTATTTCGCAAGTGATCCTTTTAAGGATACATAAATTAGTGGATTAAATAATTAAATTTGAGTTAAAATAAATTTACAAAATTAATATTTAAAAAAAGTTTTTTTACATCCAATTTAAAAATAAAATTTGAAGGGAACAATTAAATGACTAGGAAATTATATTTTTAATACAGACTTTAAAATAATACCACTTAAAGCCTTATTATTATTTGTCCCCAAATGCAACATCCCCTTAACAAAGCAACACATGAAACGGATTTAAAAAATCAATTAAATTCTGATAAAAAAATTTGAATTGATCAACTCTTAACATACAATAAAATTTCACTCACATAAAACACAATTTATGCGAGAAACTGGGGGAGGCAGTTTACGAGTAACGGTTAACCCTCAATTCATCATACCACAATATTGGACACGATAAATTGCTGTAAAATCCACCCCATCGCATCCAAAAAAACATTACTGCACAATCGTGTATTGAAGTAAAACCTTTCAATTTAACTATTACAATAACTCCCCAAACGACAAACCCACCAAACCCCCAAAAACACATTCATGCCACCCCCCCCCCCCCTCATAAAATACAAATACACATTTTTGCTAAACTCCTGTAGGTCTAGCAATCCTCAATGCATTTGCTGCTACACAGCTTGGATGGTAGTTGAATTAAATTCGTGTTTTATATTCCGAGGTAAACGTGAAATTGATTTACCAAAAACACAACAAAAAAAAAATAGAGTAAAAACAAAAAGAAGTTCAAAGTTGGCATTGCGTGTCACTGCTATGAACATGAATAAACTTATAACGGTGCCATGAGCAAAAAAAAAACACACACACACACACTCACACAACAACAACAACAACAATAACGCGCAGAATTGTAAGAGAGCGCATGAAAAATTGAAACAACCCACAGCAACAACAATTGTGTGTGTGATTTATATGCAATGATGGAAAAAATCAGCTGATGCCTGATACTGCCTACCGCACGATCTGCTTTAACCACTTTATTATGCTATACACATCGCAGGGATCAGCTGAATTATGTAAATTGTAATATTGATGCGGTGGAAAATCCGTTACATACAAATTTCGGAAATTTAAACGTTTGCGAGGAAAAATGCATTTGAATTAATCTTACCTTTTCTTTGTTTTCCCCACATTGTACAGTTCAACGTGTTTAAATGCAGCATAAGTAGCCATTTTGATGTGTAATATTTCGTTTAACTTGCTTTTTTGCTTTTACAATTGTTACTCTATGTAACAATTAATAAAATGTCGTTTAAATTTTTGATTGATACAGTTCTTTAGCACTTTTAATTATCGGTATAGCACCCCGTTACGCGTTGTAACAATAAAATATTGCAACTGTTTGTTTTGAAAGGTCCAAAAAAACAACAGTTTTCAATCGCTATATTGCTGCAGTGTTTCCGAATTCACGAGGTGGGGGACACACACACATAAAAAAAAAATTCAATTCAATTAATTAGAACAAATTCTGTTACGTGCACCCATTAAAACATGAAGAGAGATCATATTGTTGAGAGAATTTACTATGAATAGAGGGAGAATTATGGAATGATGCGAGGATGCTGCTGTTGCTTATAAAATCACATCCACATAAAAAAAAATTATGCTGACCAGCCGCACACTAAACCTCGTTGGTGCAAATTGTGCATGCTCTCTTTGGAGGGGGTGGTGGTGTGAAGTTTATCATTGGGAGGAAAGTGTTGCAGTATAAAACGCATGAAAATTGAGAGACTTTATGTGTTCAGATCAATATTATGTGACAGTTTTATATTGTCGAAATTTCTTTGAATCAAAGAGTGAATTGGGTGAAGTTGAATGCTTTTAATAATCCACAGATATAAACATTATTTTAAAAAATGATTTAAAAATATTTAGGTTAAAATATAATTAATGAATTTATTTTTTGGTAAATTTATTTTGTTAAAACTGGGAAGTTTAAAAAAATTATGGAATTATTTTCAAAATTGAATTTATATTTTTTGGGATTATTTGTGGACGTCACAGCATGCAGGGCGACAACAATCTCTCTTCCTCTCCCCAAATCCTTTTCTGGAGTATAAAAATTTGAACATGCGTCTGCTCTCAAATTTGATGTGGCACACAAAAGAATTTAATTCATTAATTTTTGAAACACACAATATCAGTAATTCGCACTTTTAATTGATTTCAATGAGTTCAATTTAATGAAATTGTATAAACTTTCGTTGTTGTACTTATTGTCACCACAAATTTTAAAAAAATCACACAAATATTTTAAATTGCAGTTTTTAGTGTGCAAAAAACTTCTACGGCTTATTTTCAATTTACCGTTATGTGTTAACAATTCTTGATGAATAAAATAATTTAAAATATCTTGTTATATTTATCCGTATGTAATAAATATGTGGATGGAAAAAACTGAAAAATTGAACGTATCGACGTCGCTAGTGAGACTGAGACGTTGTTTGTTAGTGCAGAGCATTATATATCGCCGGCTTCATGGGGAGGCGCACACATTTTTGTACTACAACACCACAGTGCTTTAGCCTCTAAGTACACAAAAGAAGCTCGCTTCAAAACTTTAAGTCTATACACAGCCTACACTGCTGCGTCCATACATAGAATCATTAAAACAGTGCAGCCAGCCAGCTCGCATGTAAAAAGCAGAGCGCGAGCTTACTTTATTATACGCGTCGAGAAGCTCTCGCCACATCATTTTTTTTCATTCTATTTTTTTTTTGTTTTTTTCAAAATTGCAGAGAGAATTGTTGCGTTGCGCATCGGGTGCGCGCACATGGAGAGAATTGTTTTAATGAACGCACAAGAGCTGTTTCTTTTTCATTTTGTCCAGAAATATATTTAGTAGAATGTGTTTAGGTTCATATAGACAAGCGTATAAATTATATTGCAGTAAATGTACGAATACGTGTGCAGTGGGTTAGAAATGGACTTTTGTATGATGCTCACAGAATGTGCAGACTGCAGAGTGCAGTTATAAATCCGTAAACGTTTGTAATACGATTTTAATCGGCTAAAACTATGATTTTGCCCAAAAATGAACGGTTTTTTGTTGGAATAATGTGGGAAAGGTATTTTTTACCCAATTCATGAAATCGTGATGAGAATTATAATAAGGGATCAGCAAATTGGGACGTTTTAATAAAACTTATTGAAACTTTAACCAACTTTAAAAGTAAACTTTAGGCCAAACCTTGAAAAACCTTGAAAGTCCCTTTTTATATCATTAAACCATTGTGCATTATTGCACCCAATCAACAAATACTCCCCACCACCCCCACCTCACCGGGATCGCACTGAACATGGATGTGACAACAACTGCACAAAACCTAATAATTGGATTTATGTCACACTTCATTTGCTATATTATTACATTTCTTTTGTATAACCATTCTTGCATACAACATAGTTCGTTGAGTATAATTCTTTTGCATACATCATTTTGTTTAAAGCATGCACCACTTATGTCGATACCGGAAAATCCATATCCGGGTTGTTTTGTTGGTAAAAAAAATAGGGAAAAGGGAAAAACAAAAAAAAAACACACACACATGAAAACGTAAAATTTTGGGCCGACATTCAATGCAACGGTATGCAATTACTCATTAAAACTGCATCAAGTAGGTATACAAATTTTGACTTTGTTACAATACATTTTATTCCTCGTTAATTGTCTCGCTTTTGATTTGATTCGCATAATATCATCGAACATTTTTATTTTATTTGAAAACAAAAATCACAAATCAATTTAACAGTGGCCGTTTTTTTATAATTGCCATACTCTTCCTTTACGCGTTATGGACTATGGCAAATGCAATTTAATGTATAGAGAAAAGAAAGAAAGAAAACAACAAAATAAAAACGAATCCATTGGATAAATTGAATAAGATGATCCGTTAGAGCGACGACCATTATACAAACGCGACAAATTTACTGCAATTGAAGCGTGTCGCAGATAAAGTGGACCTGCAGGTATTCGGACATCCAACCGGATCGCATTTAGTTAATTGTGTTAACATTTTGGTGATCATTTTTTATTGTTGCAAAATATTTGATTGCAAATGAAACATAATGTGCAATGAGGAATAAAGAGCTGAATATGAGTACTTTCATATTTAAAATGATGATGAATTTGAATCAAATTAGTTTATCGTTAAGTACCCTGTAGTCAAAAGTGCCTAATAAAAATATTTCCAATTAACAATAAAACTGAATTATTTAAACGGATATTAAAGACAACTCGCAGCAATAAATGTAATGTGAACTGTTAAGATGGTATAATAAAATATTGGAATGTGAATTTAGATGCACTTTGGTTGAATTCAATTTGTCACAGCAAATTAGTTATTTTGTTAAATAAAATATGCAACTTTAATGATTTGCAATATCTAAATAATTGCGAAATGTTTTTATCAAAAAATGACTAACAAAACGATTAACATTGTTTTCGATCCATAACGGTTATTTTAATTACATTAAACAACCTATGTAAATAAAAGAGAGAAAGAGATAAAGGATTAATGATCCTACAATGGAATCAGCAAATGCCATTAATTTAAATAAAATACAACACCAACCCGTTATGATAACAGTGCATTATAAACGTAGAAATTTATTGAAATGAGAAGGCAAATTAACATTCAATTACAGGGTGGTTAGATTAAATGTGCATATAAATATTTTCTAATTTAAAATAATGCATAAATAGGTTGATTTTGAAATTATTTAAAAACACTTTATAAATATAGACGCACGAATTCAAATGAAAGAAACATGCGCACATTTTATTTTAATGTCTTACACCAATATGCAGAATCGCATAGCGCGAGTAAATTTACTTTTATTGTGTGCATTATTTTTTCTCGTTACTATTCCACAAAAACATAATAATGTGTGTTACAGTTTTTATTTAAGCTACTACATGCATTTGGAATTGCTATAGACACACACAATTATTGCTACTGAATGTTTGTTAACAAAACCGCGTGTAACAGCAGAAAGCAAAAACAAAACTAGAAAATATCAGAAGCTTGTGAAAATATGCCACCGAAATGTAAAGCATATTAACAGTTACGCATTGTGTATCAGGCATAAATAATAGTTTTTTTCGGGTTAGAATTTAAACGCTCGATGAAATTTAAATAAATACACACACCACAAGCACCAAAAGAACAACTCAATTCTAAAAATAATATAAAAAAATAAAGAGTTAAATTGCAAATGGGTGGCCAATTTTGTTTGAACATAAGTGGAGTGGGTACCACAATGCATTTAACACAGCAAACAGTGTGTACCAAAGTGATGACAATAATTATCTCAATCAGCAGCATGTAGTGGAGCTGCTTTGTATAAACGAGTAATGTTTTAATTAAGAAAGGCGGGAAGTAATCAGCACCCATATATGTTGAGGTTGGGAAAAAATAATTATATTGTTTGTAATGGTTGAAAATATTGAATAATTATCATTAATTATGTGTATTTCATATGGATGCAATTTATGTTGTGCATTCGGTATGTGGTTGCGCGGTTTTAATTATAATAATGTTAAAATCCTTCCTTTTTTTTTACAAATTGTTGTTTTTATTTAATGCACTTTTAAGATAAAATGTAGAAATAAATATAAATTTAAACATTAAAAAAATTATTAATAAATTTAAACCACCCTGAAAATGTGAAGGTACACCCTGTGCTTAAAAATATTAACTTAAACTGTGTTAAACCCCAAAAAAGGCATCCCATTACTTAATGAACTACTGTTGAAGACAAAATCCGCCCACTCTAACTGTACCTAAACTGTATTTTATGTAATGAAATATTATCCATTTGATTTTTGTACACAAAAAAACACAAAAAAAAATTCTCGCAGAAAATAAACGGCACATCCTCAAAACGGTATTACTTTCAGTCACACGCTTCAATTAATTTAACAGCTTTGGTGAACAAATTTGTTGAAAATTGTACGCATTATTCTTTGTATTGCAATACCCCATCCCCTCTTAACCCCTCCCCTGCACCAAATGCACGATACCGTTTTGGCAAATTTTTCCATTTATTTAATTTATAGCACCGTTTCAATTATTGACATAAAGAAACGATATTAAAAACAATAACACCGCCCGACAACAACATAACGTAATTATTTTTGCCCATCCCTGGATGTATAATAATAATACCGATTGGGAGGATGCAATAAAAATGACAAAAGCAAATTGGTATATTAATCGAAAAGCATACGGTGTCATTAAAACAAACAAACAAAAAAAATCATGCAGCATTTTCCAAAGAATTTTTCAATAACAATGTAAGGCGGTTTATCTTTTTTTTTTGGCTTGACTCATCATTTAATTTGTCGCATTATGGATGTGTTTTGTCTTTATTTTTAATCAATTTTAATTCAAGGTTCAATTTGCTTCGATTGCCATATACGTTCGCATTAATTGGATAATGCTCGTATAACGGTACGTAGTTATATATCCAATAGTGATCCAGTAAAGAGGAAGATGAACCACATTTAAATAGCCAGGCGTAATTAAAACTGTACTTTTAAAAATATGAGCGAGAGATTCATAAAATTATGGGGCGTATTTTTGAAATTTTTTTTTTGTTACAAAATATGCAATGAGGATTGCTGCATTCAGTTTAGAAATGGGTTGAATATAAAAAAAAAAAATGAAAAATGAATGTTGATGGATGTAGTTAAAGAGTCTAATAAAAGTATTTCCAATTAACAATAAAACTGAATTATTTAAACGAATATTATAGACAACTCGCGGCAATAAATTTAAAGTGAACTGTTAAGATGGTATAATAAAATATTGGAATGTGAATTTAGATGCAATTTGGTTGGATTAAATTTTGTCACAGCAAATAAGTGATTTTATTAAATATAATATACATATAGTTTAACGGTACAACTTTAATGATTTGCAATAACTGAAATGATTGCGAAATGTTTTTATCAAAAAATGACTAACAAAACGATTAACCTTGTTTTCGCTCCATAACGGCTATTTTAATTACATTTACCAACCTATGTAAATAAAAGAGAGAAAGAGATAAAGGATTAATGATCCCACAATTGAATCAGCAAATGCCATTAATTTAAATAAAACATAACATTGCACCGTTACGATAACAGTGCATTATGAATTTAGAAATTGAAAATGAGAAACCAGATTAATATTTCAGGATGGTTAATTTTATTGTGCATATAACTCTTTGAAAATAATTGAAAAGCCAAATGTCATTAAAACAAATAAACAAAAATCATGCAGCATTTTCCAAATAATTTTTCAATAACAATGTAAGGTTTATCTTTTTTCTTTTTCTTTTTAATTGACTCATCATTTAATTTGTCGCATTATAGTCTATATATTTTTTTAATCAATTTTAATTCAAGGTTCAATTTGTTAGGTACGTTCGCATTTATTGAACAATATAACAGTACGTAGGAATATATCATATACAATATTTATCAAGTATTATTGAAAGGAGATGAACCGCATTTAAATAGCCAGGCGTAATTTAAACTGTTCTTTTTAAAATATCGCTAGCGCTGCAAACAGCAAAGAGCGAGCGTTGATCATTTATAAAATTATAGCGCGTGAGAGAGTGCGATTGATTCCCAGTCAATTTTTGGCATAGATTAAATATGTATAATTACTTCAACTGTTTTTAATCGATTCCTGGAATCAATTATTATATGTACATATTATATTTAATTAAACTGACATTGATGCTGTAATTAATTTTGTTTGTGTCGAATTGACTTTATAAATTTACTCTAAAGTACATACAAAGTGAAGAACGTTTGATTTAAATCAGTACATTGTACCATAAGACTGTGTAAATTGATTATATCATCAATCCACAACATGTTCAAGAGGCATACTGCCAAATCTCTTGTCAGCATAATCATACACGCAGCTTAAAAAAAATGCACTTTAAAGTGCATGTTCCATGTAATTACTTCAGTAAAGAAGATGATTGTACTAAAAAATAATAGCATATGTTCGATATCAGGCCTATGGTTAAAAAGACCGTATCATACAATGTATTATACTTTTCTTATAATCACTGCAAACGCCTATATATTATGTTTAGGTTTGCGATCAAATTCTGACGCACCTTGATTTGTATAGAAATGCGTGATTTAAAAAAAAAAACTTACAACAATATCTAAAGCCTATGAAGAAATGAACTTCATTTTTATTTTATAAAAAAAAAGCATAACAACAACAACAACAACAAAATGAAAATGATGTTAAAAAGCACATTTTATATACGAACAAAATATATATTGGAAAGGTGCTATATAATCTCTATTAGGTACTCTCTCTCACTGTAAATAAATATCAACAGAATTTATTTATTTCAGCAAACAATAATTTCCTTTATATTGACGCTATTTTCTTTATATCCCTTTCCATAATTTTATTTAACAAAGACTTACATTGAGTTGCAAATTTTCTTGAAATGCACAAGGTCAGGGTGGAGCAACAAAAAAATAAAAATAAAGCATGAACAACATTTCAAATTAAAAGAAATGATGTTACTCACAAACCTGCACGATCACCTTGTTGTGTTTTCAAAAGATTTTTATTTTATTTTCTAAACTCATTTTAAGCAGAAGCGACAATTGTGGTTCCGTTATTAATTTGAACAGACACCACAGCAGGCGTTTCATGTTAATGAATTACAATTGCACGTACAAATTTGTGTATTAAACAAATGTTTTTTATTTTTTTTATTTGAAATTCTTAAATTTATATGTGCAGTGTAAATATGAGAGAAAGCGATCTGGAAAAAATTAATACGCCCAGTTTAGCGCCGAAATAATGACACGGCATGAAATGTTTTAATGGGTGTAGCTCAGTGCAGTGCTGGCGTTGCGTTGCGTTGCGTTGCCATTATTATTGTATGTACGCACTGTGTGTGTGGATGCAAAAGGGGGTGGGGGGGAGAGAGGGAAAACAAATGCCATCAACGATCACTGGATCAGCACATTCCAGAGAATGAATGTACCTTATAATAAATATGTACTTGTAGTTATAGTTAGTTATGCTATGCAGTGTAATAAAATCAATAGGAACGTGATGCATGCGCTCGCCATGATCGACACTCTCTGCCGTGTTTATACCCATCAGTCTGCAGCAACATACAACATTAACGTGCAGCGCATCCACTCCCTCCTGTCTGTTCCATGTTACCAACATTATACTTATGAAGGTACATATTTATAGCATTCAACATGATTAGGTTCAATCTTGCAATAAATCGCGATTCTATTTTAATTTTGTTGTTGCCTTCGTTTTGGCCTCTCTTCTCATTAATAACGAAATTAACTTCCGGACAATTAAAATCAACATAACTGTGCTGTGCTTTTTTGTTTTGTTTTGTTGCGTTTTGTTATGTGATGGCAGTAACAGTATCCACGGCTTTGTATGTATATTACAACGTTTAACAGTGTATATGTTGGGCAATGCGAAGAGCAGTGGGCCAACCTATTCAATTGATTGAAGGGTATAGCTGGGGCAACAAGAGTAGCGGAATCCCTATACAGCTGTATGTTTACTATATATAGGACATGGCGTACACAACAGAACTATCATTTTGAGAAGAGGTTCAAAATACAATGTGCAGAGTGTGTAGACTAACTATATTATATTTTACCTTTGGTACTTTTGCAAATTGAGTAAAGGTATTTATTATACAATATAACTGAAGTTCCGATCAATCGGCGTGCTGCATTACCAGCACAACGGACCTGTGCATTTTTGTGTGTTTTGTTACACTGTGTTGTTCAATGTGCCATTGAATGGGATCAATCGTTTCCGATATGCGATACAATATTATAAATACAAAATACAAAAAAAAAACAAAATTGAAAGAGAAAATTGTTTTATTAACATACACTGGGTAACTAGGTACTGACGGAAGTGATCTTCATTATTTAAGGTACATCATTTGGAGGCATGAAATGGGCTTTTCATTCAATGAATGCTTTATATTATGTAGGGTGGAGAAATTTCCCTTTTCAACTTTTTTTTTACATTTTCTATGCTTAAACAGTATGGAGAAAACATTTTTTTTTTTTTTTTTTTTGAAATTCGCTAGGTAAACTGTAATTTTTTTATTTATTTTTGAACCAGTTAAGGTCAGTTTGAAGAAGATATCGTTCACCGCTGGGGCTCATATACAAAAGGGAATACCATACTAATATCAAACAATTTTTGTTATAATACATTTTTTTAACAATCAAATAAACTCTTTTTTGAAATTATTTAATTTTAAAATTAAGAAAAATTATAAAATTTTTAAACCAAAAACAAATTAAAATTTATAAGTCCATAACAATAGTCAGACATATTTTTAAACAACAAAACATGATCGATTTAATGATATACGAAAGTGATTTTATTTTGTAACAAAATACGAGTACACTCTAAAAAAAAAATTCCCTTCACTTATAATAGGGATTTTATCGCTGTCGTTGTTGTTGTAGAAGACGAAACAATTTGATTGACGTTTAAATGAATGCATGCTACAAAGGAGACGAAAAAAATGCACAATAATACATCACAATTCCTCTCGATTTCGTTATGTTCAACATGCAACAACAACAACAACAACAACAATAAAAACCGATAGAATTTCGGTAAACAAAAATAATAACAAACTCAACATGAATGGCCAAAGAGTTTACAGTACAATGTAAATATAATTATGTAGATCTATACAGATTCATTTGTGGCACTGCATTCTACAGCTATGAGAAATATAAATAGGAAGTGGAATCTCAACAGAAATTTAGAAAAAAAAAAATTCACAACGTGAAAAAAGCGGACCACAAGATGGCAATATAATGTGGCGCGAGCAGTTCAGCACACACAATGTGCCCTTCTTGTTCATCGACATCGAAAAGATAGCACGCTTTTTACCATCGTGTCTTCTTTTTTATTTTTATTTTATTTTTATCTATTTCGTCGATATTATATTTATTTTTTTACATGATTATTTAATTTTTCTTCATTTATTTAATTTGTGTGTTAAAACAAATAGGATTCAACGCTCGAACTTTCTACATTAAAAATATTCGAGTACACGTTATTGTGTTTAAGTTATCAAGACGCGTCCACAATTAATCGTTTGCTGATGCATTTCAGCCGCCAGACATGTCAGTCTGTTTGCGGTTTTATATTTTATAGCAACGTCTTGTGTCTTCTCACTTTGATTCACCTAATTGCATTTATTTTTATTTTATTTTAGTATTTTTCCTCTCCTCGACATGGTGCACACTTGTTCGGTGGTGCGTTCGTTTTTTTTTTGTTTTTTTTTGTGCGCACTCTCCGCAGATTTTCCTTAAACTTGTCTTATATTAATACAACACGTCACGTCATGTGAAATGTGCACGAATATATTTACGCGATGTAGTACACTGTGTCAAGTGACCTTCAGCACATTGTGCGCCTCTGTACCCTCAGCAAAATGGCAATTATTAGCAACAATTTACAACATTAAATATAAAGAACATTGTTAACTAACAACAAAATGTGTGCTCAAAAAGACTTTCCAGAAGTTTAATATCGCCGCAGTGTGCACTGAACATGCGCGACGACATGGGTCTTAAGCCTTCTTATTAACTTCAGCACACCTTTTTTTGCTAAATGATGCAAGTGAAAATCATCAAACAATTAAAATTGTTTGCGCGAGAATGCAAATGAATTTAATTACGCTTTGTGCACTCTCGCAGTGTGAAAGTATGCGACCAATATATAAATAGGAAGATTCCAATAAATGAACTCAAATTGCAATTTTTTAAAATAATTATTTGTTAATGCACACTCTTTATTTTTAATTTTAAACATACAAAATAGTGCAATCAATGCTCCGACTGACAGCAAAATATCTGAATGTACCGTTATATTTATTGCCGTGTTTCCGTTAACTTTTGCGGCATTAAATTGATGCTAATATTTGAAAAGGCATTAACGCATTAATCCCAGTTTTTGTAACAAATTAATATCATTGTGTAGCTTTTTAATAACTGTACAAAGTCATTAAAATATGAATGCAATTTTGAGCTCGAAAATAAATTTACAATTTAAATTTTTCATTTGAAATGATTAAGTTTTTATTTAATTAAAAATGTCGGTTTCCCCGACTTAAAAACAAATTAAGTCGGATTAGATTGCTTACTATATAACACTACAATATTACGTTCGAATAAAATTTAAAACAAATGTTTTGGGGTCCCAAATATGTCCAAAATAAAATTGCATAATCCTTTTAATCCCTTTGATTTAACCAAAAATAAAATTAAACAATCAGATTGATGAAGAAAAACATCGACGTGACTTATTTACATTGTTTTAACAATGCGTAAAATTAAAAAGAGTCACACAGAGAAAAAAGGATGGGAATCACGAGACGAATGAGGAGAAAAATGAACTAGAAGAAGCAGGAGGAGTGCGACAAAAACAAAACAATTAGGGCCCCTCAAACACCAAAAATTCTATACACAGCAAAAAATGAGGGGAAACCAAAATTAAACATGCTTGCAGCACGCTTTTTTAATTTATTACAATTCACCTTATTGTTGTTTTTCCTTTGAAATAAAAAAAGGGGGTGTCCAGGTGAAGAACAAACGCACTTTAAAGGGGATGACTTACACCCACTGTTAGAAGGGAGGGGGAATGCAACTGAACAAAAAAAAAACGGATGATTCCTTTTATAACAACAAAACATTTTGTTATTGTATTTATACCGACGCGTCAAGACGCATCAAGTGGGGCAATGACATTTCATTGTTTTTGACACGTCTCCTGTTCGGCGCGATAATTAAATATGCAAAAACTATGCGGGGTGTTGTCATATATCGAAACGGGGAGATTCATTAAAATTTAAAGCTGCATGCATGAGTGCTTTTTTTTAACACCACACGCTACGAGATGTTTTTGTGCATGCTATGATGGGTGGATGCAGATTGCAGGGTGGTTACAGCTTGCGTAAATGCGTCAATTGTTTAATAATTCTGCAGTGGTACTTTTTTATTATCCTTGAGCAGGCATACTTAACTGCAATTAAGTAGGTGGCACGGCACGCATGTAAAGTGTGGGATAAAATAATGTAAGAATGCATTTTATAGATGCATTTTCAATAACTATCACACATTTTGATGCACGCATTGAATGAAATTATTATTATATTTAAAATTATGTGGAATTGCACAAAAGTGCTGCGCAGCTATTTTCTTTTACATCGTAAGTGCATGCATTTTTATTTTATTTTTGAGCACAACAATATGTTACATTGTTGTTAAGAGATGTGGTTGTTCAGTTGTTATTGTGGTATGCCAACTTACATGTTTTTCCTCGCAACATAATGTACGTTGCACCGACCGATATGAGTATAATTTTGTTTGTATGTTTCCCGCAAGATGCTGTAGAGTGCGGAATTGCATTAAATTAAAATATATGCAGAAAAGAAACAGAAAGTTGGATGCATTTACTTAGGATTAGCATAGAAAGTTGACAAATTGTTATCGAGGCGTCTTGTTATATTGTGCACTTATTTTTGCTGCATTTTTTATGCATTATATCAATGCATTGAAGTGCAGCAAAAAGAATGACAATAGATTTTTTAGATTTTCTTCTTATTGAGTAAAATGAAAATTAAGTTTATTACATTATGCAAATCATGGGAGATGGTTTTACTTAATGCAAAACAGGCTTCATATTGTGAAACGCCCGAATGTGGGCTACATTTAGGCAATAATTTTAAATTAAACTTAACTTGTTTAAACAAAACATGTTTTTCACACAAATTTTGAGCAACTTTATTCAAATAAAATCTTTCTTTAATTAATTATCTCAGTAATTACTTAAAGTTTTGTGAAAAATACTCCAATCGTAAAACGTTTTAAGTTAAGAAACAAATCGATCGCAATTCTCAATTGGAATGACGGTACATTTAAAGAAAGATGAAGAAAAACGGTATCAAGTTAACGCATATTCTGTAAGAAAAAGGAGAGAGAGAAAAAGAGGGAGGTGGGCTACGGCTTAAATCAAATTCACAACCAAACAGCAAGAAACGATCAAAAAGTAAAATTGATGCGCAATAAACATGAAAAGAATTGTCGTACACATCGCCAATATTGGCCGTAATTCATCGTCACAATTGATTGATTTTTTGCAAGCTTGTGATAAAGTGTAGACGTCCGGAAAGATTCGCCAAGCGCATAGACTACAAAATGTATTTTGTAGTACTTTAAAACAACCGCTAGGAAGACCAACTCCTCGGAAAGCCATAAACAATCATTCCATAAGTAAAACCGAGTACACCTAGAAGTCTTTTTTTTACATAAATATTTTTGAGCAAATGCAAATGGACGACGTGTAGCAAAATGATCAAAGTGTGGTGTGTTTAAACGCATTTACGAGCCCCATCATGCTTACATTTACGAGCACATAACATTTTCTGTGCCGCATCACAATTTTAGCCATTAATTTATGAAAACTCAATCCTCAGAAACGCACACAGCAATGTGGCATGCCGCATGACATTTTGGAGAAATCTACGTACTTTGATCTAATCACAGTTGTAAGATCTTTTTGGGATCGCGAGTGCGCATCGGGCATACGCGTTTTAGACGCGCACATTATAGTGCAGCGTATGTGTCGCTTTACGCATTGCTAAGTAAGGCCCCTTTAATTGCGGAAGGAATACTTTTATGATGTGCTGAATTGTTTCGACGACAAAATTAAATAACACAACGACATCCAAAAGAAAATTAGAAAAGCTGCCTTTAAACTACCCGACTTACTGTTCGCGCCCGATTTTAATTATTACCGCCCGGACGAAAGTTCAAATGAAACTGATGGAAAAATTTTAATGCAGAAGAAATTTGGGACTCATTTCATCTATTAACATATTATATTTTAATAATTTGCAAAAAAAGTGATCTCTTTCTAACGCACTCGCATTAATCCTAGCACAGAGATTTTATAAAATTGTCAGCGAGGCGTAATAATTTTACATTAATTGCGGCCACCTGCACTGCACGCATCAATGTAGTGGTGGTCAGAAATGTTAAGCACCTAGAAAATGAGATGATATGACGTGATCAAGCATTCTCCTAAAAAAATTATTTTGTTTCACGTAATAGTGTTAGTAAAATAGCTGAACACAATTAATTTCTTTTCTCCTTTTCCATCCAGCACGGTAATTGCACCTGATATTAAATGGGAGAGATGAAATGACAAAGCGGGATGAGAAACTACCGTTAATTGTGTAACACCGCACTCGAAAATGAAAAGTTTTTGTACAGGAAATAATTAGCATTACAATGTTTTCATTTAAAATTGAAAATCTGATGAAAATTTTAGGGATTCCTGCATGCAATGTTCAAAACCAACATCTTATGACTTTAATAAATACTTTGTTCACTTTTGACCGGAAAAAATCCGAATGTAAAATTCTTTTGAAGCTCAACAACTTTTATATGTATCAATTTTGATGAGAAAATTCTTTTAATATTCTTATAATAGTTTTTTTGTTCCAAATTAAATTTAAAATTTATTTTATTTGGATAGAAAATATTTTCATTTAGACCTTGAAAAATTAAACGATATTAATGCCTTAATAGATTTAAAATGAAACTGATTTTTCAAGAAATTAGTATTATTTCACAAGGAATTGTAAGAAATCAACAATAATCATTGAAATATAGATTGTATGATCTTGGAATGTTCAGCAAAAATATAAATTCTTTTAAGATCTACAAATCTGTAGTACATTATATGTTGATAAAGTGTAAAACGCACGAGATATTAGATATTTCCGGTTTTATCCTTTTTAGTTTTTATTTTATAATTCAAAAACCCGATTGAATGTGTAATTGCAATGTACTACAATTATGTGAAGAATGATCTAACGAATCATATTTAAAAAACTTGGATAATTATAATATCATCTTAAAGGAAAATTTTGCAAAACCGCAGTTTTTTGACAATATCTTGACCTTGAAAGTGACTTCGACCTTGAAACTTCATGTAACTCTTGGATTGTAGGACTTACATATTATATCAAAATTTGGTGCATTTCAATAAAGCCGTTTAAGAAATATACGCATTTTAAATATTTTGAGAAATTGAAATTTTTACGCTGAAAATCGCCAAAATCTGAGGAGATTTCACTAGTGATTTCTACTCAGAATTTGGACAATTCTGTGGCAAAAAAAAAAATTTTTTTTAGGAACAAATACAAAATGTTTTACTGATTAAACTACAACCATTTTTGGTATTTTTGTGATTAATTTTTTTTTTAAGGTTTTTTAGTAAAAATGCTGTTAAAAAGTAAAAAAATGATACCACCTGGTACAATACATCAACAAATCATTGTGATTTCATATCATTCTCTCTTTCTCCTTGCTTGTGTTTGGGTGTGTGTGCTTTATGGACCACACCAATATTTAGCCTTGGAATATAATCTATTACGCAACTGTTAAACAGTCCTCACGCATACTATTTAGCAATAATTATGTATTTTGTTAAATACGCAAACGCAGGTGGTTTTTATAGGAAGTACTTTTATTACATATTTTCAGGGAAACAATTAATGAAGAACATATTATATGTGTAGGTGAGGAAGCACGGATTAAATAAAATTGTCAGCCAACAGATCATTAAATTCATTTTGTGGAACATCAACCAATACAATAAATAATTCTTAATTTGCAAGAAATTTAGAATAATAAATTAGTATTTCTCAAATAATTATGATAGTTGTGCAATACTTAATTCTGCTTGGACCCATAGCCTAGTTTGCGCATAGAAACAACATACGGCCAACCAACTATTAAAATATTAATAATAAGAATGATTTTACCAAATTCGTCTCACTCTTTCCATTAAATTGCCGCATATCACAATCATGCTGTGAAAAGAGATGATGTGACATGCTACCGAATATTATAATTTCCTTTTGCCACCCGAATTGTAATCCTCTCGTTCTCTCTTCCCCCACGCCGCCGTATACTTCTTTAGGAGTTAATTTTGACAATACGCATTACGCAATCTGTATGTAAATTTGCTTTAGGATGCCTCAGCGTGTGTGTGTGTGTGTGTGTTGAAGCATTCAGCCTTGAATATTTTAATTTTCAAATTATACTTGTACAGTAGTAGTACAAATATTATATTGTAACTTGTAATTACTTTTTGTTGTTTTTGGGTTGGTAGCGTCCTGCTGGGCGGTCAATTGTAATGCAGTTCAGTTTAATGTATGAAATTTGAAATGGGTACCTACAGAACAGTTGGGCAAGGTCAATGGAATTTTAGATAGGACGTAACTGTTTTATTCCAAACGTAAACTGTCATCTGTACAATTTGACCGATCTGAAATAAGTCTGCAAATTCCATTTAGTTGTAAAATTTATTGGACTGACGAATTAAATAAAACGCCTAAAGTTATGTACATATTTTCTGAGCGTATTTATTTTAGCAATGCTTAAATATAATAAAAATTATAACGAAGGAAACATTGCCAAAAAAAAAAGAAGAAAAAAAAAGTGTTTTCAGTCATGATTAAAATCTCAAAAACTCTAATTTTAACTAAACTTTGACTTATTTCCTAAATAGTTTATACATTCAATTACGTTATTGGCTCACATATTTTTCCCCGCATGCTTTAAGACTGCGTGCGCCATGCCACCAAGTATTATATACTATATAGTGTCGTGTTTCTCGCAATGAGAAGATCCCGCACTAAATCAAGAAGCGCCCAATATGCCACACACAAATCACGACGATTCATGTAATTTAAGTAAAGTTCACCCAAAGTGTATGGATGTGCCATGTCGTGCATAGCTACGGTGACTTGATATGTATATATAAAGGGAGTTAACATTGGTGGGAGGAAAACGGGGGGGGGGTGGTAGTGGTGGAGCAGAGTATATGTAGATTGTAAAACCAACTCACAACATATTATTATGACAGCACATTAAAAAAAAATATGTGTCGTGCTTCAGCAACATAAGTTTCCAAGCTGTTTTGTTTGTCGCTGTGTGCAAAAGAAAATGCACAATACTATGTTGGGGTTAGTGTAGTGTAGCATAATATTTTTGATTTCAATTTGCATCATTTTTAAGTATTTATTTATTTCTTAATGTTTTATCAAATAAAAAAAAATGCATTTTAATTAAGATGCTTTTGTTCTGATGGTATCTCTTCTCTTGACTCTCTCAACTGTTTGTGTTTCTCTCTCTCTCTCTCCCCCCCCCCCCCTTCCTTTATATAAAGTTTTCTAATTATTATCTGCAATATAATAAATTGCACGCTTTAATAAACTCATCTCGCCACAACTTAAGACATTTTTTTTTTTTGCCGTAATGCTGCCTTCTTCAATTAACACAATTGCGTGCGCAAATTCGTGTGATATATTATGTATAAATAACATGCGCACACTGCGCCTCCCCTCAAGCGCATAATTTACTTGCCAAAATCACACCGAAACAACCACAGAATTTTCATTAAGTTTTACCGGTTAAGACCTTATAAGTCTTCTGGATATTTTCTCTTCTTTTGCCATCAATTTGTTTGTTTTCTTTGCTTTTTACTTTAGTTTCTGATTTCTCATCCTCAAGAACAAACCCAAGAGAGCTCGCCACACTAAACATTAATATGTATTATATGTACTAAATATAATTAATTAGATTGACTATCCAGAGGAACCGCACTCTGGGTTGACTTTTAAATAAATTATATATAAATTGTAAAAGTAAATAAAGTAAGCAACAGCAGCTTGCGCGCAGCTTCCATTTTCACGGCCCCATACAACGTTTATTCATTTCGGAGAAATAATCCATTTCCTTTTGCGGCTGTGCGCCGTATTAAATCTTATACCGACAATAGTTATTGTTGACAATAGTTATTGTTTCATTAGACCTCTTCAATTCTAATTAAATTCACGCTTCACCACATCAGGTAAAACTTGCTGTAAATTTTTCGTGCATGCGCTTTCGGTGGAGACGGACCGACTGTGCGCCAAATGTTACACTGAATGCGCGCTGAATGATTCACCGCGTGGATACTTGCTGACTTTTAAAATCATGCTGGGGGTCTTAAGAAAGCAATTGAAATATATTGTCAATTAAATTCGTGTGTGAATACTTAAAAGTGGATTATCAATCGGATTGGGAATATTAATTTACATTTAGAATAATCCCCATTTAATTAAAGAACAAAGTTTTAATGGCGGGGAGGGGGGGGGGGGACCAAAATGCAATCAATCGATGTTTTTTAGAATTATATTATTAAACCACATTCATTCAAATGAAACGTTTAGGAAAACTGCATTTTATAATATCAAATTTGGAGTATTATTAAAGGCATATTATTAAGACGGATCGAAAACAATTGAGATGAAAAAAATTTGAGGTCTTAAATAAAATGAAATTTTTTATTTAATTTTAAACTATTATTCCGTACACTAAATTCGATGCATTTTCAAATTGTTTTCCAATAAAACAGCAATGCAAGAAACGCGGCAACGCGGGAAAAACCCGCTCGTCACCATCCACAGATGTCACACGTCAGCTGCAATTTATACTGCGGCAGGCAGACACATATTTCGACACCCAGCAATGGTTACGGCGTACCATCATCCAGCATCAAACGCAATTCTAATTTAGGAACATGCAACCATTATCCATTTTTTGATGTATTAGCATTTCTCTACTTCGTCTCCTCCCTCCCCTCCCCTCCCCTCCCCTGACACAAAAGTCAAATGCAATTGTGTGCGTGCGATGCAAATAGAAGTCATAGGGCATGAACCCATACACAAGTTACACCTTAATGCATTTTGGAAGCGTCGCGTCGCATTATATTATAAAGTGGTGCAACCGTTATGTGCAATATGTGCTTGACAGCATTTTGTTTTTTTTTTTTGTTGGACAAATGAGATGAGTAAAAAATGAATGGGAGATGACCCCATTTATTTGGGAAATGAATAACAGATGGGAGTTTAGATTTGATAAGTTACTATTTATGAGTGTTAAAATAAAATGGGGAAACTTGTTATTACCAAAAATACAAATTTTGCATCAAAATTAACTTGTGCAATAATACTTTCATCCCCTGCATAAAAAAAACTAACCCTCTCTTTTGCAGTGCTTCACTTCAACAACATAGAAAATAATCAACCATATCACCTATCCACAAAGTGCATCAATAATGCAATATTCTGTGATTCGATGAACTCGACTGTAGTACGCTGAATGAGGGATGGTTATATAAAAAAAAACACCAATGCGGTATTGAATTTCACTTCCTTCAAATATGCACCGCCACTCTATCCATAAGCCAACCCCACCCCCGATATTTTGCGGTGCATGCATTTTAATGTGCTTTCTTGAAATGGCATTCGCCTAACTTTAGAGTTTTGCAAAAAAAAAAAAAAAAAAACAGACGACAAAAAGAAAAATTGGAATTGCAAAAACGAAAAAGAAACGGAAAACAATTTATTTTGGCCACATATCGCGCAGACCATTTCGTTGGCTTCTTAATGTTAAACCTATAACAGCTAATCGTTGTAGATAAATATAAATGTGCAATGTATCAAAATACATTTAAGGGAAAGACGCCCCCCCAGACGAGTGTAAGGCCTACAACCCCCACGCGCAATTATTTTAAACGGAAATGAATCTGTTTCTGCCTATATGTGAGTGCTTACAAAGCGAATTTCCGTAACCGATCGTATGGCAACTACCATCCGGCTGTATATGACCATAAATGTATAGTGACCATTGACCATTAACCATTGAATTGGTGCGATACCATAAAAGGTGCAGTTGTATTTGGTTTGTTTAAAAATGTAATGACGTTTTAAAAAGTTAGTCATTTTATTTTTTTACTGTAAAAATTAAGCTTTCACATATACAAAAGGGCTTATTGCCAATTAAATAACGGTTTTGAAAGCTCATCATTTACTAATTAAGTACATAATGTGTAATTAAGCAAAAAAAAATGAGACCAATTGACCCACAATCTTAATATGTGTGATTATTGTCCCTAAATACCTATCATTGTTTAACTAAACCTCATGCCTGCGTCTCTTCTATTTAATTCATCATCATTATTACATTTTTCTTTGGTCGTATGTCTTAAAATTGCCTTCACCTTAATCTTCATTCCATCACACAATTAAGTGCAGTAAACGTGTAAATCTTATACGTAATTCGTTTTAATGTCGCTTGGAAGCAAAAAGCTTGCACAAAACATAATTTCTCCATACCTTACAGTTGAGAGCACAAAAATGCATTAATCGAAACAGATTTAGGGTCATTGATGCTTAAACTGTGTTGCTTTATAATAAGAATTAAATTATTAGAAAGCACAATAAGCTTAACGCAGTGGCAACACGGAAAAAACAGCAAGTTAACTTTGCAATTTTAAATAATAAAAAATAATCAAAAATATTTTTTGTAGTGAAAGATCTCTTTATTAATGCATGATAAATAGTTGAGCCCAATTAATATGTTATCTAATTAATTTATAAAGCGCTTAGTATAAAAAGTGTTACCACTGTGGAATTATAAGGATGCAGTTAGATCACAGTCCCAGAATATCTATTTTTTATCTCTCTTACCCTTTCCTATCTCTGTCTTTTTCTTTTACTCTATCTGTGTCTCTTTCCCTCGATGAAAGTAAATAAAAAGTTTAATCGTTATAAAATGCCGATATGCTGATGAATAAAATAATGCGTATTAAGACAAACAAACAAAAAGCATGCAGCAGCATTGAAAATTCCAAGAAATCACTGCACTGCAGACATTATATTAAAGTATTTAAAGACAACAGCGGCACCTTTCCATTTAGCGCCTCTTTGTAACAGTTATTACTTATTATCATTTGAAATGCACATTTTCTTAAGATAAAACTGCATCAACTGCAGTATGCGCTTTTTGTTATTTTTTAAATGCATTTACAATTCCAACACAATCTCATGCAGCCGCTGCAACCGAATTGATTGTTATTATTATATATTTTTTTATACGCATAATTAAAAACGCGCACTTTTTGTTTATATGCACATCTTGTTAAAAATGCATCACTGCATATAATACTGCACTTGTGCAGCATTATACAAAAATTGTACGCATTTATAATATATTTAAGTTAATCGCATAAGTCGGATCTAAACTAATCAGCACGTACCTAATGTGAACTTTCCAATTACCCTGAGACATGCGCGCATTTTAAATGCAACTGCAATAATGCACTTTACATTATAACGCATTCAATTTATATATGTTCGTACATAGTATGCAACTGCAGCACACTGCACAGCTGTGCTGTTCTGCTGCATTAATAATATAAACGAATTCACAATATTTAATTTTGCGAAAATAATGCGTTATGGTTAATACGTCCCATGTGCAGCTGCAGGGGGATATGAGTTCTCGTGAAAAAAAGGCTTCACAGTGAACGCGCGTTGAGTGCACTTGCAGTAACATGCATTAAAATCGAGTTAATTAAAATTGAAAAATAATGATTAATTGATGATTGAGTTTGACAAGTTGCGTGATTTGTTGTGACAGGTGCCAAGACAGTACCTAATAATCAGAGACAGTAATAACTCATTTAAACATAAAGCTAATAGGTTTAATAGGTCGTAATAATTTTTTAAACGCTTGTGAATTAATTTAAACTGATAATTGAATGACATGATTTTTGGAGCTTTTATGAAGCCTTTACAATGTGGATTCTCATAACTGGATGATATTGCATCTCTTGTTGATTTTGTTAAGTAAATTAATTGATAATTGTAATTTTTATTTCAATTTATTGAAATTTTCTAGTGGTAAAGTAAGTAAAACAGTAAATTGCTTAATAACATTGGTCTTAGACTTTAATTAAAGTGGTATCGAGTATGTGCCTTTTTTAATTTTATTTTAAAAGAAGGAGGCTGACCAAATAAATTTATTTAAACCAAATTACCAGACAAAAAAAAAATGCTGTAACAGCCTTAACTTTAATTCCCTATTATTAACACATCTCCTTTTAAACTGACTTAATAAAAAGGGATTAAGTTGGACTGCAAATTAAGCTGAATAATAAATAAATAAAAAGGACTTAAGTTAGATTACAAATTAAGCCGAATAAAAAGTAGATAAATAGGACTTAAGTTCCATTGTGGATTGAAGCTTTTATTCCTTTAAAACAAATAAATGTGCATTGAAATGCATTGTATATTAAAGAGCTTTCAGTGGTGTATGTCCGTGATAAACGCCCGAATGTTTGCATTTAAGCCAGTTAGCTCAGTGCTTTAAGCTAAACAACAATTCAAAGTTAATTCATATCAACTCGCTTGATACAATTTTTATGTTTTAAATGCGATTTAAGGAAATGAATAAACATATTTTTATTGATGAAATAAAACGGATGAAAACTTGATTCTTTTTGAAAAAAAAGTGGATCCCATGCATTTTAAGTCATATTAAAGATAAATGAACGCTTAATTTAAAACAATTTTATAATGCCTTTACAACATTGCTCAATTAAAACTACACATTTTAATCCAAAAACAATTTATTGATGAAATAAAAAATTCACTCAAGCTTTAAGTTTGAGTGAAATGTTTTCAAGCTTTAAAATATTGCCTTGGATGAATGTACAGACCAGTCATTAATGGAGCACTTGCTTAGTTGATACAATCACCCTGAGCTACACACTTTTGAATGTGCTTAATTACAAACAATGGAAATTAAACAAAAAGAAAGAACGAAAGTAAAATGACTCAATATTTAATCAGGTGAATTTTTGATTGTGACGTTAAGTCAATCACCAAATTAACTGAAATGCCTTCTTCCATTTTACCCACACAAAAAGAAAACCGAATTTTAATCGATAAAAGTGGCATTCGCTTAAATTTCCGTAGAAAAAAGAACTGCAGCACGCATAACAACAATTAATTTCAATGAAATTTGACCGAATGGTGCAAACTTCAAATAACATGCGGATTTTATCAGTGACCAAAATATGGTGACAAATAACGCGCAAGATAACACACAAATGACATGTGTATTAATATTTTTTATGGTTGAGGTGTACGTGCGGGTGATGGCAAACAAAAGAAAAGCATTCGCACATCAGCTGTTTGTTGCTTGCTTGCTATGGGCGATTTTAATGTGCTAATTGAAAATGACCTTTACGGTAACGACGAACGTTCTTTTCTTAATTTAACAGTTATAAATTACATTAGAGCTTGCAACGTCAATTGCTGTCCCATTCTGTTTACCAATGTCACATAACCCGAGGGGGGTACAGTAAGATGCTCGCAAACATTTAGAAGGAGCATTCATTTTAAGCAAATGGGGACAACCAAGCTTATCCAAATAAAATGTCTGCGTACTCTGTGTATCAAAACTAACACGTTTTTCGTGTTTTCAATTTTTTTTTTTTTTTTTTAGCATCTATCTGATTTTTTTCTTTAAATTAAATTTCTTTTGAACATACACCTGACGTTTCAAGAATTATTGTTGGAATCTTTCGCATTCAAATCGCTGCGCCGCTGTGATTGAGTCCAGAACTTCTGGTTGAATATAATTTGTTTATGCTAATTATGTTTATAGTTAAATGATGATGTTTTTTTTTCTTCTTCACGGTTTGTTTTTTTTTTCTTCTGCAAAAATATCGACATTTGATTTGTTTTTGTTTAATTAATGAATTCAATGAAAATTTGAATATCACGCGACGTACGGTAAATGAAAAATACATAAACCCCGGCGGAAATAATCCACACACGCCAGATAAGGTCAATATTAATTTAAAATAATGATCTTTGATATTAAAACGTGAGTTTAATCTGGCTTAAATCTGAGACCCCAAAAAACACAAGAGAAACGTAATAAGTGTAAAATTAAGTTTAAAAAGTAAATTTATTTAATTGCTCGTGAAAATGTGTGAATATTTTTCAAATGAAATTTAATACATGCAATTTTAAATAAAGAAAAATTTTGGAAAAGAAAAATGTGATTAAATGGAAAACCATTAATTCCTATGAAACTATTCATTAAATTGTAATTAGGTAAAGATTTTTAACGACGATTTAAATTACATTTATGAAAAATGAAAAAATAATTACATAATTTAAGGCGTTTTTTTATTAACATAAATTAAATGAGAAATAAAATTTTACCAAAAATCATTATAAAATGATTTAAGCTCACATAAAATATGAAACATTGAAAAAAAATTGAGCAACATAACGGTAAACATATTTTTTATGACTTCAAATATTATTTAAATAATGATAAACCAATCAATCAACATATTTCACAATAAAAACCATTTCTCATTCAAATTCGAAACACGCACGAAAAATTGAAATCAAACAAAATGTTCCCCATTTTTACCTCTATTTCAATTATAACCAAACAAAATCACCTACAAAGATAAGCCTTATCGCCTTGTGACACAACCAAATCTGTCTTCATTTACGTATTATAATTTTGGTGTGCATTAAATTAATCAGGGGGACGACGACAAAATGCATCAATATGCACACACCAAAAAAAAAAAAAAACGTGTCAGCCTACCATTATTTATTATTATTACACGCACTGATCAATATCGAAACCTGAATTCGTTGTGGTTCTCTCCATCTGTGTACTTTAATTGAACCACCGGCAAAGCAAATGTACTGCATGAGTCACTACCGCCACAGAATATTACCATTGGCACAACAAGAGGAAGTAGCTAGCCAGCCAGCCATTGATATTAAAATCATTAAAACATTTTCGATTTCCTTTGCCCACACCGCAAATGAATTATACATTTTAAAATGCGGTGTGCTGTGTGTGCGCATGTGGCTTTTGGTAAACCCCTACACTCGGCTAAATACTAGTTAGATAGGTACGAAACATAATATGCAAAAAGAGAAACCTCCAATAATCGTTAATACCGAATGAATTTATTTCATTCACAAAGGAACATTGTGACATTATACGGGTCGTACCTGGATGTGAGCAAAAATAAATACAAAATAAAACACATTGAGAAAATCTGCATTCAAATAATTGGCAAACAAAGCGCGTTCTAAGTCAACTATTCTTTCACGTATTATATGTTCTCACTACCTTATTCCGTATTCATATGACGTGCATCCCCATAATGGTGACACCCTGGGTACTGCCCTGGAGCGCTTGTAGCCTTGCTATTCCCGCCAGATGGGCGTGCGTTTGCGTTAAGTTGGGCGCGCATGCGCGCCATCCATCCCGACGCATTTTTATTTTTTTTTGCATAATCTTCTGCAGAAATTTAAAAACGACAACATGTCGCCATCACTCCTAGAACTACCTTTCATTCTTTGTAATGCTTAAGTCAAAACAATATTGCACTCTAAAGTCCCATTATGTTATACCAAAGACATTGTTATGGTTTAGTAAATGGTGAAGGCCATTTCCCAGCATGGTGACATTTTCAAAAGTCAAATCTCGTAACATCTGCAGCAGCACCAACAAGCGTACTATTTCTCCTCAACGAGCACCAGTTGGGGGGCGCACAATGAGGCGCACATTTATGGTAATAATTGGTGCGTTACAGACCATTGGAATTTGAGTGCATCGCAGTCAACATGCATGCCGGTTTTTGATTGAAAACAAAACTAAAAAAAAAACCATTGGGGCGTGAATTTAAACTACAATAGTATCACAATGGGACGCGTTGCGTGATCATTTGTCAATGAACTCAAATCAATAAGGGTTCGTCATGTTGCTTCATTTTAATTGTGATTATTATGATGAATAAAACAAATTTCATTAGGTGAGTAGTTTTTATAAAAAAAAAAATGAAAAAAAATTAATTCATGAGTTTATGTTAATTTAGTTTAATGTAATCATATAATTAAACTAAAAAATAGCAACAATTGTTTTCTATAATTTAAAAAGGGTCACACACAGTCTGTTTTCTTTATGTATTGAGTACTTTTTGAGTGTTTTTTTCTAAGTTTGTTTAGGTTTGTTTGGGTCTTAAGAAGTTAAACATTTGTTTAACCTAAAAATTATTTATTTAAAGAAAACCACTTTATTGTTGTTTACACTTTGAAAAGGAATGCAACAAACAAACACAAAATTTAATGTTCAATGTTTTCTTTCCATATATTATGTTCTTAAAAATCCTCCACCATAAATGACCTTTAATGATTTGTTTAAATAGCGGAATTCCCCAGTCTCTGTGCATTCATAAAAAGGATAACATGCAACTTGTCTGTATTAATGCTATTTCATTTTTTATTTTATGCTATTTCATTTTAAGCGCCTGAAGGTATTTACAGATTTCTTGTTTTCAAGCCTAATAAATAATTTGAGCATAAAGTTAGGCGTTAATAATCAAAATCAGACTCAGCTATTTAATGAGCTGCATAATTAAAAAATAAAACACCGTTATCATCAAACGGATTGAATTTAATTTCGTAATAATAATTTGAAATGAGGATAAAAGGTCACCGAGATAAATCACCGACTCTGGTGGCGATAAATTTCCAATCTTCCAAATTAAATCACGCAAACTGACACAAACTTTAATGAACATTCATTAATTAAATTAGGCACGAGTGTGACACGCAACCTGTATAATTTCAAACATTATGTTCCCATATATTGTAGTTGGGAATGCACTTCCGTGTTTGCAAGATGCGTATAAATATAAGTTTAACGTGGAGAAGCATGATATAATAAAATCAGACAGGCCTATAGGCGTGAGTAGTTAGTTATGTGGCGACGCGACGTTCTATTTAAATTAAATAAGACATGTTACTCTATGATATATCCATCTTCCGTGTGAGCAAGAATAAAATTAAATGATTGAAGAAAAATAAACAAAAAGGGCAATAAACTAATCAACATGGTTTATGATTGACTTTAAAAATGGTCTATATTTAAATATCGATATAAAATTATTAAAATCGATTAGTTTCGCAACAAAAAAAATAATAGCGGTTCATGAAAAAATTTGTTTACTGTTTAAAAATTCATAAAACAAAATGTGGCCTAAACAATTTTAACACATTAACGCAAATATAAAAAAATGATTGAAATTATTTATTGCCATTCTGAATTGCGACAAATCAAATTGTATTACACACAAGATGTGTAACAACATGAAGGCGGAATACCAGACAAATCCAAGAACTTGAATTACCATATTTAAGCCGGTTGTGTCGCACAAAAACCCGCCTAAGCCTATTTATTATCCTGATGAAGTCTGAAGACAACTCAACGGCGGTGCACGTAAATGGTAAAGACGCGGCCACCAGAAAGCTAAAGATACACAACACAACAACTTGTGTACTCGACGCAGTTAGCCATAATTTTATTAGATATTATGTGAATTCAATTGACATTGACAAGATTATGCGACAGAGTAGAAATTGTGACAGGCGGAGAGACCTCGACGTATAACTTAACAAATACCGGCAGATATATATGTGAAATGAAGTGCTCTCGTTTTCAAGGGTAGAGCACAAAAATATTATGAGGAGCAACATATGGATGCCGTTTTGAATTACATTCTCTGAATTGCATCCAGGGATCAGGCCTTATAGATTTAAATGTCTATCATGTTATGTCGACTTAAATGATGTTCTTGAGACATTATACTTGAATGCATCTTAAAGATGCAGACTTTTTTTTCAGTAAGTATAAGAAGAATATTGTCTTAAAAATGTTCAATTATGCATTTTCTAAGTATTTAATTAAAATTGCTCAATAATACTCACTACAACGTATAAACCTTTCAATCCAATTAATTATTAATTTATGAAGTATTACTATACAAAGAAGAAGAATTAATTTTCTTCATCATAATTAATGAGTAATATGCATACGCTGAATGCATTACTAATGAACGCATTTCTTTGTAAGCACATACATGTAATAAAACTTAAGAATGTGTCATTGAAATTAGAAAGACGTTACAACTCAATTGGTTGGATGACCCTAAAGAATATGATATCAGTTATGATGCGTGCGTGCTCGCGTTTCATATTAAAAAGTATCTTGAATCATCGCGCCTATTAAGTATCAGCTCGTATTTAAATACAATAAAGACACTACTCATAAGAAACGCTTTGCCTTCTTAATGTTAAACGCGTTTCAAGTGGTTCGGGTCATCCGATAATTACTATACATCTGCTTAAATGCTTGACATTAAATTGGGTCTACCCTAAAATCCTGACAATCTCAAATTATAATTCCCAAAAAATTTGTCTAATTGGATCTTATAATGTGGGAAAAGAAAGCGCACTTTAAACAATGCTGACAATCATTATTGAGTCATTTCGGGCCCTACAAATCATGACGCATCCCCATTTTCAACAAATATTGCCCAACAAAAAAAAATTCGCAGAACTTTAAAAAGCCAGAGAAAACGAGAGAGAAAACATTACAAACACATTGCAGCGCGCGTGCGATAAACAGCTGTTTTAAAAATTGAAACAACCAACACTCTCTGCACCCTCCTCACCAGTCACCACAACAATATAAAGTGTTTTAATGTATTCTACTTACACATAATAGCAATAATAACTTAATTTGCAGCAAAATGGAATGAAATAAAATTCACTTTCTGTTTGCCCATAAATGGTACTGATCGAAGTTGCGTTGGCCGCCTTTTCACCCATGCGTCGCCTTATATTATATGTTCAAGCACAATGAGAGAAAATACACAAATAAAACGAACACAACAATTAATCCCGTATGTACACTTACACTGTGTGTCGTTATGCAAATTGCAGTCATTGTCGTTATTAATTGTATGCTTCTTTTGTTTTATTGCAAATATATGAAAGGCTTAAAATGGTGTGGTGCAACAATAAAATGCATTTCCACGAATTGCAATTGCAGTTAAAAATGTCTACGAAAGTGTATTTAAAACGACAATTTAAGAGGAAACGAAATAAAATTATTTGTTCGAGAATTTAAAATGATTTTTTAACATTGGTAAGTTATTGACCTTGAAATATTCAGGAATGCTTTGTGCGTTACGAAAAGTCATAAGATTGTAAAGGTTTTTTTTTTTAAATATTAATTCTTATAAGTCATAACATTAAATTTTTATATTTAATGACCTTGAAAAACATTAGTTAAATTTTGAATTTTACAAAAAAAAAAAAAAAATACAAAAATTTGCAAAGAATTTAAGAAACAAGTCAATAAATTGACAATAATAAACAGAAATATTATGTACTTTGAGGTCTCAAGTGATTTTCCACATTAAAAAAACGCAAATAACATTATGTGATCAATTTGATTCATCTCCACACACACACATGATAGGACATTGCACTCCACATGGTTAAAGCGTGTCGCGACGTTCTATCCCATAGCCTCAAGACAGCGTAGAGTCTCAATGGGTATAATAGTACTCGCCATAGATACAAAATGAACGTATCATGCGCGTTGCGCGGGTTCAAAGAATATTCAAACCATGCTCAGTGCTCACCAGTCACCACTTCCCGCAGTGCTGACCATGTTAACTGACCATTATACTACACGCAGAAAGAAAGACCTATCAAAAACACAGAGTCTCCAGTCTCAACTCTATCACAATTCATATTATGTTGGCACAAAATGTTAAGGCCTTATAGTGACCAGTGTCTACACTGCTTTGGCATAATATATCTGTGCTTTGTTGTTGTTCGTTGCGATAAAACACCACAACGAACGTTCACTATCTGTGAATAGAATGGCCCCTTGGGCTATAATGTAAAATCTTTGTGTCGAGCTATTAAATGGGACGTTTGTGGGTAATGATCTCTGTGGCGCGATTCTAAATCCAGCTCCCATCTGTGCATAAATAGTTAGCTCAATATGTCTTTAAACTGAGCTCTCGAGTGGTGTGGAAGCAAACATTAAAAAAAAATGATGATTTGCAGGTTCTTTTTCTCGACGTGCTTTGCTTTTGCATTGTTTTGTTGTTGCTTTTTAGATTGCTGCGGTTTTTTTTTTTGGAAGGTGTCCATTGCACCGCGACATATAGTTGACCCGCATCACTTGTGCGTGTTTGTCAAGTGCGGCTGATGTAAGATTTGTTAATTTTTTTTTTTTCAATAATAACTTGAGTTGGATGGACGTAGCTAGAGTATAGCGACCCCGTCCAATTAACATGGTGTCATGAATCGTGCGATGTTTTGAATGTTTTCTTAAAAAAAAATATTCTAAGCTTAAGTCTTAATGTGGCTTAATGTTAAGGCACATTTCCGATAAATGTAAGTGAGACATTGAGTTATCTTACAATTCCAACGATAAGACTTAACAATATTTAACACCTTCATTTACAATAATTACGTACGTGACTTTTTATGGCTCATCTCAATGAAATTCAATGAGTAAAATTACATTGATTTAAAATATTAATGAGACGCCAAAAAAAGAAAGAACATAGCAACTCACTCCCCCGTTTAAAATCCCTCGACCCACACCTAATAATTAAAAATGCCACACACCCGATTGAAGCATTAACCTTATAATGTATGAAAGTACGTCCTCGCATTTATTCATGTCGGTAATTTCCAAAGTGTGCGCTTTGCTGCAACTTTGGCTCGTTTACAAAATACTACAACCTAACTGAATATTATGTTGGCCTTATTTCCCCACCAAAAAAAGTAATATAAAACATGAGAGAACAAAAATAATCCAAAAAATGTGCTCGCATCAAGTGTTCTCGTCTCGTTTTGCTGAAATTCTCCATTTACCAAATATACATATTAATATAATATAGGTAGGTAGGTTGTTATGGAGCCTTTGCACAGGGTCGAATAAATTGCCATGGAGCACACTTTAACAATTTCAATACGTTTCAGTTTATCTTGAGAGTTGTGTGCCAGAAACTCAAAAAAAAAAAGAAAAAGATGAAACAAAATCTCTCGCCTCTCTATATATGGCTACTTGAAATTCAACATTAAATATGCTCCAATGAACTCAAATGTGCATTTTTATTCTTTTCATTCTTTTTTCATAGCCACACATAAAAATTAATTTGACCCGCAATGCAAATGCATACAAAACTATAAATTAAAATGTATATTTAGGTGGAATATATATTATAACTTTGTACATCGGAGAATCGGGCTGGAAGCATAAACGTTCGCAACTCATCAAAATATTAACGGCACTCTGTGGCGCACCGGTTTAATTTGGTTGCAGCAATTTTAAAGGTGTTGTTTTTTGCACCACCAATTGATTTTTTATTGGTTAGTTTCACATTAGCATAACGAGGCATATACATTTAATTGCAACATAAAAATGTGCAGTTACACATTGGAAATACTATACTGAATATGAAAGCTCTGTAACTTCTTTTATGGGATACACAAATTGCAGTAAAAATTTAATGTTTCATGTGGGATCTATTTTAGGAAATATGTATTGTGCGATTTATGTCTACTTAATACAGCAATTTGAAAAACATTTAGCACAGACTTAAAGTGTGAACTACGTAAGTAATTATGTTGGATAATTGTTGCATGATTTTTAATGATCATTCAATTTTAAATTGTAGCTAGATCGCGTGTTGTTGATTGAATATAAGAAATCATTTTTATTGCATTGGATTTGCATGGACTTCACACCGAAATTAATGAGGGGAAATCTCTGTTAGATTAACAAAGGATTTTAAAGGAAATTTTTTTTTGGGACATAAATACAAAGATTTTAAGTAACTCCAATTTCCAAAACAGTTTAACCCCTTATGGTGGTCCTAAGATTTAAAACAAATAAGCATTAAGTGCATTTACTAAACCTCCCTTTCCCCTAACTTCCCAAAATGTCCCTTTTAATCTACGCAAACAATCTACAATATTAAAAAAAAACAATTCCCCACATACACAACACTCATCAATTTCCGGTACTCATTGTTTTTTAAGTGACGAAAGATTATTCAAAGAATGCACTTTAAGATAAAAATGTAAACAATACACAAGCATTAAACGTACGTACTCGAATAATTGGAATATGTGTGGCAAAAAAAAAGCAATGAAACAACAAACTGCTCGTTTCAAATGCGGCTCATTATGTTCATAGCAACTTTATCATATTTATGTTATCATTGAGAGATGTGAAAAGAGCAAAATGAATTTCCGTTCTACTAATAATTGTTATTCATATTTACACCACAAATCATAACAATTATGTGTTTTAAAACAGATTAAACAAAGAAATTGGTATTTGATGTATCAGCACTTAAGCCATAAACTTTGCATAAACAATGAAAGGGGAAATGAAGGAGAACTAAATTGTATGATTTACAATTTATATATTACAATAATAAATCCCAATTAGAGAGAGAGCACGTTTAATCGGGCACGTCTTTTCGATTCAATTAGTTACATGGGCATTATTGTTGCACAAATTTCAATTTGCTGAGTTAAAATGTTATACGTGGAAAATTAAGATGAGTCACTGAAGAAATGAATCAAATTTTTTTGTTTTTTTGAATTAATCAGGAAAAGTCAGCTGCTCTGACTAATTGATTTTGTGTACTTAAAGCGCGTCTGATGATCAGCACACATCTAAATTGGTACTTTCTTCACCTAAATTGCTTCAAGCACCAACAAACTTCATGCAATTTAAGTGAAGAAAGAACTAGTTTGGGAACGTGTGCAGATTTGAGTAACAGCAGTATGATAGAATAAAATTAAAATGAATTAAGAGCCACAAAAGTCTATGCAACTGAACGCGGCGCCATAAAGGAAGGACACGTCATCCCTCCTAAGTATTCATTCCATTTTGTTTGAATTAAAAGCTCACACTTAATCTATCCATCAGTTTGTCTGCAGCGCCACTTTGAAGGCATCATGAAAAACTGGAAGAATGTCGTACATCAGCTCATTTGCCTGCATGGATGTCGGTTCCGCCGTGCGTGCGTCGCTATACAAAATTAGTGATGTCTCGCTTGGTATAAAATGGGCAAAGCCAAATTTCTATTAATAAAATCATCATCACGAAGTATATAAGTAAGTGCGTTTGCCTTTATTTATTTATATTTGATCATTCCTATCTTTATTTTTTCCTTATGCAGTGCATGTTCCTATTACTATTTCTTCATTTTCTTAGGTTTTTTTTTCCTCATATATTTTTCCCTCCCGTTAAAAGTGCATGTTGCATTTTGAATGAAACCATGGTGAAGATCGCGTTTCATATATAATATATGATTTAAAAAGTTTAGTAAGCTATTTTAAAAAGTCTAATCAAACTCCTTGTAGTCTATATGGTGGCGGCACACACCCGGAGAAGACTTTATAGCGGTGAGAGGTTGTAAAATTCATGTTCATCGCACATTCGTGGATGAAATAGATGCACAAAAACAAGGTGCATCATTTTGAACACCGAAGAAGACAAGAAGTGAGCGTATATTTGAGTCGGTAGTTATATCATTAAAATCCAAAAACAAAAACCGAAGAAGACGACAACCAACGACTTATAAGAGGAATGTCACAGGCACAAAGATGAAGAAGGAATTATTGGGCCCGTGCGCGCGTCTAACCAAAAATATTTTAATGTGCAATGGCGACCACATTAAATGGCATTCACCCAAACAACGTTGTACCAGCCGTGAAGTGCGTGAAATGGAAATTATTATTATCCAACATAACGAAGACATGAGGAACCAGCCTTTATAATAATAAGTGTGTTGCACGCATGTTCGTACACACGTCTTTTGTTGGGTGTTATATTTGTAGCCACATTTGTGAGACTCGAATCTTCGCTCATCATCAGTGTATCCGCTGAACCCAGACACTTTATGCGTATTTAACTCGCAGTGCAGAGTGCAGGCTATACTTAATAATAAATGTTTGGTTAGAATCATAGAGCTGGTGTGTCATTAAGCCTATATTACAATGGTTAATGAGTGTGTTGAGTACGCGCACTCATCGCGCTTGTTATCGTGAGAGAAAGAGAGACGAGTCACTTAAATTGCAAGCGTATAGAGATTGTTTCCATTTGAATCAACGCATGGCTTTGTTTAATTGGAATTCATGGAAGCAATTAACCGTGGTACTGCACAAAGATAACACGCATTTAAGACAACAAATACAAATGAGACACATGGGTGGTAAGGAATGCGTGCAATGCGCCGATTCTAGAAATTTCAGACGACTCACTTTAAACGGAAGAGTTTAGTGTGCTTTATTATTGATAAATGATAACATAACGGAAAAAATTAATTTGCACCTTTATAAAATTGTGCAGGAAAAGTAATTTTAATAATTGTAATTATTTGACATTGAATTAAAGGTGTTGCAATTTTAAATTGGGAAATTAAATGCATTGGGTGACCTTGAAAAAAATGTGTGACATTAGATTCAAGCGATTTTAGATTTTTGTAATTTATTAAAATAAAAGGCAATAAACAATCCAACAACGTCACAATTCGCAGTCGTGCAACATATTAACATTTTGTTGCAAATTATAACATTAAATATAAAGCTAATGCAATATGAAAAAAAAACAACTTCATTAAACCTAACCAAAGGTGTGAGAAATATCTCAACTCTAATTTTACGTTCTAAATAAAATTGAGATGATCTTTAAGATGCAATATGCTTAAACCAATGACTAAGAAGTAAGAACACAAAATATCTACAGAGCTTAGTTCTAAATGTACCTAACTACTTTTTTTAATTACATTTTGATTTACCGGTTAATATTTGTATTAAAGCTGCAGTAATTCAATGTGCCATTGTAATGTTATTTTAATACTTTTTTCCACTGCAACGTATTAACTAAAAATGTAAGCAACATTTACAATTTTAATTATTGAATTAATTAATTAAGTGAGTATTTAAAAAAAATTAGCAGCTATGTAAAAAAAATTAGAAGGGTTAAGCAACAGTCTTAACATCATGTATTTTGATAAATGCCAAATGCTAACACACAAATACAAAAAACAGTCACAGCAGATGTCAATATGAAGATTCCAAGCTACAAATTACAACAAAACAATAAATATCTAAGTATAATTTTAAAAAATATTGATAAATCGTAGGTAGGCATTACAAAACTGCAGCCAAACGTGAGCAATTTCACGTTGCATCAACAACAATTAATAAAAACACATGGGTATAGGTAAAAACAAGCAAATAAAACATTAAAACCGGCCCCAAAGCAAAAAATCTCTGTAATACATTAAACATATTATAGTCAGAGAAGATATAACCAGAGTCGAGTTCTGCACACACAATACACATAACAATATTCAGATCAACATTGTTCCTACACATAATTGCTATATTCCTTCCTTATATGAAAAAAAAAAAAAAAATAAACGCTGCATTGGGCCCCCCTCTTAGGGGCCCTCCTTTCGGCAGCCATAGAGACGCGCTATAGCCTACAAATTACATACAGTGCACACTGCACACTGCACAAGAGCAAGCAGCGGTTTTTAAACAATGCTATTCGCCACATTGCGAGGTAGTACCAGGGTTAATACTCCGTACAAAACAGGAAAATACTTAAGCGAGGAGCACGCCATTAAAAATAAATTGTGTGTGTGTGTGTTCTACGTGGTGTTGTGCAGACTGCAGACGATATTATTTGCACAGCTCAGTCAATGTATGGTCAGAAACACCGTACCCTTAACTGTTAAATGTGAAGGAAAAGGATAAGAACAATTGGTAATACGGTTTCTAAAACGGTGACCGGATGATGCCGTGAGCAATTGCATGTCAATTTGTGTATGCATTATTTATGCATTATTTTATCAAAAAAGCAATAAAAAAATGTCCGGCAGGGAATGTCATTTAAAACATAATTTAACTGCACACAAAAAAAAGTTGGCAACATGAAGTAATTCGTTTGAATTTACAAATATATAATTTGACCTTGAACGGTTACTAATTGAAATGTTTTGCAAAATTAAAGCCCTTTTAACGATCAAAAATGGTACCCTAAATCGTATATTTCCAAAATGCTATTTTTTTTTTTTTTTATAAAAGACTTCAAGGTTTCAAAGTTACTTAATCATAAACGGCGACCTTGGAATAAAAATTAAATGAATTTTTTGCACAAAACTGAGCGTACTAATGGAATAATGGTGTGTTTCATCAAAGGGATGAACGGCCAACCATATACACACACACGTTACCTATGATTGACCGTTATAAAATAACATAATGCATAAATAAATGAAAGGTTTGATGAACTGCTGCAATATACCACAATGTGCATTGTGCACGCACGTAGGGGTGCATGTTTGGCAATTTTAATGGACTTAAAAAAAAACACACTACATGATATGCATTTGTTATATTTTCGTCCTAATGGTAATTAAATTCTTTTTTCAATATCTCATTTTTTATGCATTTTGTATACATCCTTTTGTCCTTTTTCATGTAGACTACACCAAATAAAAAAAATTGTCTTTGTTTTCATCAATTAAATTGTACGGACAATCGTGTGGGCAGTGCAATAGAACGAATTGAAATGACTACATAGCTACTGTAAGTGAGTGCTGTGACCTGTGGTGCAATGGACTGCATAATGGGCTGGGAGTGTATAGGAGTGCCATTTGTTGTAGTCGCTTCGGCCCTTGCAAAAAACAATTAAAGCATAAACGCGATGGAACTTGGTAATCCTACGTATGTTATTTGTTGTCTACGAGTGATAATTAGTCACTTGCAAATGGAATTTACTGTAGTACTGATGAGTAATGGCGACAAGACGTTCACTCATTATCCATTATATAGATATAAAGACCATGTCTACACCGTCTAGTCAAATGAACAATGAAATTTAAAGTGGTTTTAAATAGTGATGCAGAAAGATGAGGAATTGTTTAACAACATAATATGCGACTTAAGAGTTACTTCAGTAAGCAACGAGAAATTAACATTTATTTATTTTGTTCCTAATATAAATTCAAGAACATTTACTTTATTGACATATCACAGGAGTTTTATATTTATTTTTGTATTTTTTATTAAGTACCTTCCTTTTTTCCGTAAATAGAACAGCAAAAAATTACCGAAATTGAACAGAATTATTTTATAAAACCGTTTGATATATGGCAATTAATAATTACGGTTAAGAACAAAAATCGAAAGTAGTTTAGGTATTCTACTAATTAGCGAACCAAATTAAAAGAACAATAAAATCTATAAAATAAAATTTCAAAAGCAGAAACACCAACGGTAAGCGAAATAACATTTTAAAATATGTGTGTAGCTGTAAAAATTAGAATATTTAACAGGCTATTAATATTTTAATTACTTTTCTCGTAAAGTTTTTACTGCACACTTTATTTTTTATGAAAAGGGTATTTTGAAAAGATCTATTTAAGTCAATTACTTACTTAATAATAGACAGATACGAATATTAGGAATGCAATTTTATTAACAAAAACCACTTAAAATAAATACAATTTAAATTAAACCGCTACTTTTACAAAATGCCATTCCTTTCAATGATCCATTAAGTAAGCGATAAAAATCAGTTTCATCGCTTTAATATGTCGCGTGCAGTTTAATTCCATAATTCAGGTTTCTGCATTATAAATTATTATTGTAAAAGCGTATGCACTTTAATAATTAATTTAAAATGAAATCAAAATAATATGAACCATTTCAGGTTGAAGCATATTACAACGGTACATTTTACAGTGTGATCTGTTAGGCCAACATAAGTCAACAACATCATTTAGCAACCCATCCCGGATAAATCTGGTTATTTATTTTTTATTTGATACAGTTTATTAATTGGATGAGTGTACAGTATGTGTAACTGAAAACTAAAAAAAACAGTAAATTCAGACACAAGCAAAATAATCAGTTTCAGTTAATACTTAATTGATAAGGTCCTCTTCTTATATTATTTGTTTAACATTCAGGCATCATAATTAATTTAATGGAAGTTTATTTAATTTTAATCAAATGAGAACAACATTAAATCGTTTAAATTGCAAATTACATATTTTGTTGGGCTATAAATGAAAAAGAGTTAAATATGTGTAGTTATGTACATCCTACACATTACCTATGAGTTATGACTTTACCGATAGTGTTAACTTTGATCTGGTGTAAACTGTAAGCACTAAGCATTCCTTTTAAAATCACAACAACAATTTGCACAGAATATGCAACAATTGTCCCTTTCATGTACTCGGTAATTCGAGGTACACAAAACCCACTACCCATTAGTAGTACAAAGATCTAACTCTGGATTCGAACAGTACTATTTAGTGTGTATGTATTTCTCTACCACTATACAAATGGCACAAGTGCGAGTGCATTTTTATTTGTTCATATGGGAAAAGCCGGTTTCTTTGTTATAAACCTTTTCTGCCTATCCATGTACCAAATCTATATACCCAATTTAACGGGAATATTTCAATTGAACTCAATTTTAATTCGTAACATCTTCCGGCATTTCAATTTTATTGGCTTTTATTTAGTAATTGCAAAAATGTCACGCAAATTGTCCGTTAGGTGTTTAAACGTCAAATTGTTCACAACATCGATAAATTCAAAAAAAATGCGACAGTTATCAAATGGAATTTTGATTTTTGTCAATTTTAATAATTACTGTAAAATAATGCGGCGTCCCTTTTAAATAGAATGAACCACACTTACTTGCTGGAGGTCTTCTTGTGGTCGCCGTATCCAGTGAAGAATTTAGAACTCATATTGTTGCTTGAATTTTTTGCTGGTGTTTCAAATTTGCACAAAACTTTTAATACCCTTTTTATTTTTTTATTTTTTTTGAGGTTAAATTTAACGATCTTTTATATTTAATTTTTGTAATTAAACTTCTATTTTTTTCACTGTTATTTATTTTAGTACAAAAGCAACACGGTCTTTAATAATATGAATTATTAATAATTTGAGAAATATGAACAAATCACAAGCGCTTTGAATGAAAGACCGCAACGAAGTGAATAATCTGCATGAAATATTTAATCACTTTATAGCTACAGCTTGTGAGTTGTGTGCCTTTATAAGTTTCGTATGAATTTGAGCGTGTTTGTGGACGAATTCCCGCAATACACTGTGTATGTGAAATGTAACAATGCCCGCTTGGATGAGAGTGTGAGTTGCTGAAATGCAATAATGAATAGGGTGAGAAATGAGAATTGAGATATGTATTTTGTAGTGAAGCTCGATGTACTAAAAATAAATATTCTAGCAGTTTGTATCGGGCAAGAGTCTAGTGAGTCTAGTACATTATGTCTCAAATACACATAATTAATTGACATCTGTCAAAATTTGTGCAGTTAAAAAAATCTGTCATAATTTGAAATTTGAGGTTAAAACTACTCAATAATAATTTTTCGATTGTTGCACCAACATTGCATAAGTAAGTGCATTAAATAAATTACATTTGTAATCATACGTTACTTAAATTATTTTAATTCCCAACAGATGGGTTTGCTCTAAATCTATATAGATCAAATCATGAATGACATTAATCAGCTGAAAGACCAACAACGCGACAAACATCCCGGCTTTGACTCCTACCTGGAGTGTATGACACGCAGCCTCTTCAAAGGCATTTCCGCATTTTTGATTATCTTCAGTGGTACGCATTTTGCACAAAAACTCATCCCACCCAAAGTGTATCCCCTCAAATATCGCATCCTAACATCATCCCTGTTGTCGTGTGGCATCGCATACAAAGTCACTGCCGATCGCAGCAAGTCGTGTCAAGCCGCTTGGATGGCTGTGGAGGAAAAGCACACAGCACTCAGTGAAGAAAATTCGGATAATTAAAAGTTAAAATGCAGTCATTACGACGCCTTATGCCATACTACCTCAAACAATGCTTAACCATCATTAATCGTATAAAAACCCTTCCAAATTCAATGACCACAAATCCCGTGCAACTTAATTATTGTGTTCGCCACAAGCACATCAAATACACTGGCATACAAGGTGGCAAACCCAAAAAGGCAGCCGCCGCCTCTTCCAAATTGGACACAACACCAATAGATGATGATGATGACGCTGCTGCTGCCGCCACTGATATTGACAACTCGATTGAGTACGACAGCTTGGTGCACAACGCAATGAATTTAAGTCGTGATCGTCGTCACGCCAAAAACATTCTTGTGGTGCAGCCCCACATTAAGTGGGGTGCTCACAAGAAGGTGACACGTCCCGACACCCAACTGCAAGAAGCAGAAGCGCTTGTCAAATCAATTGCCCAATGGACAATAGGTGCTAGCATACTGGTGCCCTTGGAGAGTTTGGAAAAGAAGACTGTCTTTGGTAGTGGTAAATTGATGGAAATTAAAGAACTACTCAGTCAATTGCGTCAATCTGGTTGTGGGATTGATGCAATATTTGTCAGCAAGGGAACTTTGTCACATGGACAAAAGCAGTCACTTCAAGAGTACTTTGGTGTGGCGGTGTTGGATCGATTTTCAGTAGTCATTCAAATATTACGAATGAATGCTTGCAGCGTTGAAGCCAAATTGCAAGTAGCTATGGCTGAGATTCCATACATTGTCGGACAGATGAGGGATGGTGCCGCACAACGATTATCATTGCCTCAGAAGCAAATGCTTAGAGAGCGGGAGGTTAAGTTGAAAGCGGCACTGTCTAAAGTAAGGTCGCATAGGTAGGGTTTATTAAACATAGTATTTTGTTCAGACTAGGTTTTAATTTATTCCTTTATTTAACCAGAGAACTGCTGCGAAACAAACGCAAAAAGATGGACCTCCCCGTTGTGGCTGTTGTTGGATACACAAATGCAGGAAAAACGTCCCTAATAAAAGCCCTTACCCATGAAACCAAATTGCAGCCCAAAAATCAATTGTTTGCCACTTTAGATGTGACGACACATGCCGGCAAATTACCTTGCAATTTGGATGTCATTTACGTGGACACAGTTGGTTTTATTTCGGACATCCCAACACAATTGATTGAATGCTTTGTGGCCACATTGGAGGATGCCATGTTGGCGGTATTTATTCAATGTTTACAAAAAATAAAAATTTAAAACTGGTTATTATTTTAGGATCTCATAATCCACGTCCAAGACGTTTCACATGATAGTCATTTGGAGCAGCGCCTTCATGTTGAGGAAACATTAAAACGTCTTAATGCGACTTCAGGACCACAAACAAACATCCTGTTGGAGAACATTGTCAATGTTGGCAATAAGGTGGACCTACTGGATGAGGAGAGACAACACCAATTGCAGCTGTCCACTAAGGACAACAACTTGCATGTGGTGTCAACTGTAACACGTGATGGCATTGGTGCATTATTGTTGCAAATTGAGGAGGTTATCTTGGCCAAAACGAATCGCTCTAAAATTGTGATCAAAGTGCCTATGGGTGGAAATGAGATGGCATGGTTGTACAAGAATGCCGCTATCATTGAGAGTAGTGCTGATACTGAGGACAGTCAGTGTATGCGTCTGGTTGTCGTCATATCAAATATTAAATTGAATCAATTTAAGAATATGTTAGGCAGATTTTAGGGGGGGGGGGGTGGTAATAATTTATTGCTGTGCTTAAAAAAAAAGTCTTCAAATATACTTATTTTTAACACAAATTAAAATTGTTAAGCTTTAAATTCTTGGAGAGTAAAACTATTCAGGATAGCTTTTTTTTAGGATGTCGCTGCCTAGAACTTGACACCGAGATACTGAGAAGACTGGACATTCACACATAATGTGTTGAGCCGTTTCAGTTGTGTCTTGACAGAATCTATATTAAATTTAAAGCGTATGCATTTTTGCATCGTCCAGGCAGAAATCCTAACATTAGTTGGATGTCCTTCTTATCTGGCCGTAGAAAGTCCTACATTCTGTTTGCAAATGGTTGGACAGCTAGTTTGGCTTGCCACGGCCGTTTTGTTTTTCCCCAGTCAGATACTCACAGATTTCATTCCCGTTTGGCGATCAATTCAAAATGGTGAATCCCGTAAATGGTTCAGGACCTATGGGAGCGATACAAGTGACCTATGATACCTTCGTGTCCAGATACTCAGTAGAGCATAACCTTGTTTTTTGATATTAGTTCCTGGGTCGAGTTGCAACAGCTTTTGACAGCTTTGGAGGTTATCCACTACCTCCCTTCACATCGTCAACTAATGGAGCCCTTAAGTTTCCTAAATGGCCTTAACAGGATTGTAAAAACAGGATTCGTAATGGTAATTTTGATAAACCGCGCAATTAAATTGTTTTAAATAATCCAAAATATTTATGTAGAAATATATAAAAAAATAACAGCTGTACAATTATGCGTGTTACGTAAATTCCATACAAACGAAATTGCGTATGTGTTTGAAGTTTGTTGGAGAAACGTCTTATATATTATATATTGGCGTTGCACTTATTTCATGTGTGTTTTATTGTTATGACTTATATGATTATATTGCTGCATTATGCATTAAAGTTCGTGTTTCTCATTGCAAGTGCACTCGTATTGTAAATTTGCGGCGGCTTTTATCATCTGGCGAACTTCAACAGCAAAACGAATCCCAACAAAAATATTGTTATCACGACGCGACCGTAAATAATTTTAATTGTGTATTATTGTGATCGTTGCACGAGAATATCGAATGCATTAGGACGTGTAATCAATTACTACCCAGGTTGACCATCATCGAGTTAGTAAACGTTATCAGTTTGGAATATTTTTTTTAACTCGAAGTTTTTTGCAGTGATCACGGCAGTGCGAAGTCACATACGTTTTACTTTTTTCCTCTTTTTAAAAATTAGTGCTTTGTGTTAAATCAAATTGTGTGGCATTAACCAACATTGTGCATTTACTGGGAAGGTGAAACAACTGCAGCAACAACTGACCCCACTACACACTATTCATTAAATTGAAAAATGACTTCGGCTCAAACGTCTGTGGTAAGTTATAGCCATTTTGTGAAGTTCCATTAAATTCGTATCCGCATCTAATTACTCCATATGGGAACAGAAAACTGCACACTTAATCCATCCTTAAATTCATAAGACATCAGCATTCATTCAAAAGCAAACTCCCAGAGGGTTTTTGTCCTTTAGCTTAGGTGTCACAATTCGAGAAGTCGATGCATCAGAAGACGTGGCACCTTTTAATTTATTGGTTACAACAACCCTTCCCCTTTCCTTTTCCCAACCACCAACAGTTTTGCTTCCACATGATACTTATATTCCGAAAATTAGCCACGTCATTTATTTTCCCAATTTACCCAGTCTAAATTCTACGCCGATGTGATTGAAGATGTCATGGTGAATATTAAGGATGACTTTCTAAATGAGGGATTCGATGAGACAGTGCTGGAGGATTTGCGTATCTCTTGGATTAAAAAAGCGTTGGCGTCAAAAACACTTGTTTCATTTCATTCCACGTCTTATGCTAAATTCATACAACCAAGTACACCAGGATCTTCCAAGGTATACAAAACAATAAATTTTAGACAATCATTTTCTTAATGATTATTTATTGATTTGCAAAATAATTGATAATCCTCTGTATTTATAGGCATCCACTTCCAAGGTATGGCGTTTTTTTTTTTCAAATATTAAGTAACAACAATTTGTAATTTACAATTTACCATCTGCCTTTCCAGTCACATGCCCAAAACAAAACCAAAAAGGAACAACAGCAACATGAAGCAGTTGCTGCAGCAATTGCAGCAGCCACAGCTGCTGCATCAGTCACAGATATGTCTGCTCAATCAATTATTCAACAATACACCCAACAAGATGAAGAGCTTATAAATAGGCCGTCTTGTGCTATGATGAGCAACTCACTCAATTTGACTGGAGATGTTTTTACTGGTGGTGATAAAACCGCACTAAATCGACCAATGCATTATCCTGGCATGCATCCACAGCAACAAGAACATCCATTGTACACAAATGTACCAAAACCATTTACATCTGAAATCCTAAAGAACAATGTCTCAACTGAACCATATGGGCCACCGGCTGCAATATATAATTCTTACAATAATTTATTAGGGCTAGAAATGCAGGCAAAGACAGATCATTCGGATTATATATCACCAACAGAAACGATGCGACGACATGGGGAGTTAGAGATACCCAAAGAGCCAACGAATGGGCTATCACCCATTGTACAAATGCCATGGGATCTGCATCCACAAGCATCGATTCAAGAAATGCAACCACAGACACAGCAACTACTCCAACAACAGAGTCAGCACCCAGTGAAACAGACGTCACCAGAAGAAGATATGGTACTTCTCGAACCCAACATACTTGGGCCAGCATCATTGGAATCGCTTGGATGTTCTATGACAGGTAGATTTTTTTTTTACTTCTAATTAATTTACATTTCAAAGTTACATTTTGATTCCATTGTTTTTAGATGACTTCATAAACAGCATGCAAGGGCCACAATTGCAATTACCCTGCGATAATCCAATTCCACAATATTACCCTCCAAACTGTGATTACGCTGAGGTGGAATCAAGTTTTCAACGAGAGGGTGTGCTCAAGGAAGATAATTCCAAACAGCTGGAGAATATGGGGGTAGCACAACAAATGGACGGTGCCCCAGGTGAACCAGTTGATTCAAGTGATGAAAATGGTAGTGAAGCCACTGACAACATAATTTATGAGGGGGATGAGGTGTTTGGTGGCGATAAAGATGAGGATGATGATGGTTTGTCGGATGTTGATGTGAATTCAGCAGAATTGGATGTTTGTGCTGATGCTGGCGCTAGCGAGGATGAGCCGCTTAACAGTGGGGATGATGTCACAGATGAGGATGCCAGTGAGGACTTCGAGACGGATAATGTCATTGTCTGTCAATATGACAAGGTGGGCGTTGTTTTGTAATATCAATTGGTTTGTTGTTTTAAATTAGTATATTTGTTTTGTTGTAGATTACACGTTCACGCAACAAGTGGAAGTTTTATCTTAAGGATGGCATCATGAATATTGCTGGTAAGGACTATGTTTTCCAGAAATCAAGCGGTGATGCTGAGTTTTAAATTGGTACCAATAACAATGGGTTTTTATTTTTGAAATATTTTTATTGTTTTATTTGTTAATTTTGTGTTCCTATTATTTAATGCCTTTTAATTTATTTTTCGGGCTTGGTTTTTTCAGCATTTGCAATTGGTATTGTTATTTAAAGTTCCTTTTTCTTTGGTTGTTTTTTGCCAAATTAAATATAGATATTACCAAAAAAAAATTATAAATTATAAATTTATAATGATAAAAATCGAATTTAAAATATCTTTATGTTTGTGAGTAAAACATTTTGTTGAATATAATAACAGATCTCTGTAGCTGTGGTATTGGAGATATTAATTAATTATCCAGAAGTTAAATTCGTTATATGTTTTTACCAAATAATTGTTTTTATGGCTTTTAAGTATGTAAGTTTAAGTTCTTGTTATTTGTTTAGATTTAAAATTGATTTATATATACATTTTGTTTATCACTTTAAAATATTATATTCTCTTTATATTTTCAATGAGCAGTGACTTTAATGCACTGTTTTCTCATTCAAAGGAAAGTGTGGTTTCCTTTAATTATTACACTAACTAACTTATTTAGAAACCAACTATAAATAATTTAATCTGTCTGTTTGCCTCGTTTAATTAAAAAATAATTAACGCAAAGTAACAGTTTTATATAATTTTAAACGTATTTAAATTCTATTAGTTATTATTCCTAAGACTTTGAGTTAAAACCCTACAACATGTTGTTAAATTCTTAAGGACCCAATAAAAAAACATGTTATATAACTTCAAGCATATTATACGAGTATTAAAATGTATCATTCAAATAATTTGGAGAAACTCATTCTGCGTGGAAACAATAGGCTGCAGAGAATCACTTACAAAAAACATAATTAATTACATTTTGCATGCATGTAATTAATAAAAGCCATGACTTAAGAATACATTGTTGTTTGAGAAATATAGTAAAATGTGTAATGACGTTAAAATTGGCTTTAAATGTGGATTAAAAAACAATATAAATTATTGATGTCTATTTTGTAAACTTTTGTTTATAAAGAAAAATATTCCCAGCAACTTAGAATTAAGTACTTATACAATGTCCAATTTCCTTAATTTATTTTGTATTTAATTAATAGTAAAAAACAGATTTAAAATCTTAAATTTAACTTAACCCTTTTAATCACAAATACTATAATTTGATTTAAGTATTATATTTGGATTTCATGTTTTATTAATTACTGATATTAAAAAAATCGGCATATAGCTTTTACTACAAAGTCCTTTTTCACTCTTTTCATAAATTCTATTGCTAATAATTATTGTCTACTGACATTAAACAGAAAGTGAATTATTTTATTTAACCAATAGTCTTAATATGAGATAATTGATATTTTAATAACCAACACCTCAACATAATTTCTCAATTAATGACGCGTTGATATTTTTTATTTAACTAAATTCGACAATTATTGACGATAGCGGAACCTTTCTTATAATAATTTATACTCCAGCATAATAATTTATTATTTAAAATTGTGAAGATAGTTAAGAATTTGAAATATAAAATTATAATCAAAATATATTATACTTACAGAATGTGCATTAAATGTAAACTGTTTGTTGTCTATAAATTAATATTTATACAAAATGTAAAAAAGTAATTTTTGAAAACATTTTTATTCATGTGATTCTTAAAAAGAATATTATATAAATTCAATGGTGTCTATTATGAATTCTCATTAAATTGATAATTATATTTCATAACCTAACGTGTTGCCATGAAGCAAGACAAAAAGCAAATTAAATTTATACATTTTAACTTCCTTTTGTTTCCAAATAATAATTGGATCCCTAAAATAATTTAAAAAAATTTTTTTATGCAAACGTTAATCCAAAAAGTAAATTTTGAAAACGTTTTTGTAACTACATGTTTAAAATCTATTGAAAGACTTACTTATAAAAAATTTGAATAATGTCCAGTAACAATAACTGTACTATGGAGTATGGTCCACCGACATAGAGAAAAATATTAGTGGATAATATGACTATTCGTAAATGTGCTTACATAATATTATTTACAATATGAATAATAATAATGAAAATGCTTAAGAAATGCAAAAAAAAAACATTACTGTCTTTTTTTTTTAACATTATTTTCGTATGCAAATTATACGAAATCATTACAAACAATAATTAAGTGAGTTTTAAACTCAGTTCCTTTGTTGATTTAAAAAATTATTATTTTAGTTATATTTTCAATATGTATTAATATAAGTCTACTTAAATATTTGTTCTTTATTTGAAACAAAATAAATTATATTTACTATTTATGTTACTAATACAATTGTCAAGAATTTTGAAAGTGATGATGATTTTCTGTTTTTGTACACGCTTGTTAAAACACAAACAACTATTTTTACTTGAAACCGGGGTTTTAACAAACTATTGAATAATACTTAAGGATGTGATTGTAATTAAATTGTTTAAATTAAACCAAGCATATAATTATAATTTGTTATCTATTTATACTTAAAATGAATTTCTTTTCTAAACAACATTGCAATCGACCAAATAAAGTCTGCATGTTAAACGTGTCGAATTTAAGAAATTTTACAATTAAATCCCAAGAGTTTAAAATATCTAAGTCTTAGATTATTTTCTGAAATTATATTCACCTACAAATCAAACGAATTTAATATATTTTTGAATGAAATTTAAAACATATTTAAACAAATTAAAATGTACAAGGTGTGTCCCGTTTTTTAAAACTATTATCGAACTTTTTTGGCAACAATATCACTTTACAATATTAATTATAGTTTACAAACATTATAATGCTATTAATGTTATTATAACACATAACAGAATGTATAAATGTATTTTATTTTGATGGAAATATTGAAAATAAACCCTTGTAACCAAAGTATATTATCCCAAATGTAAACGAATATTAAGTGTCTGTCTATGTGCATAATATTCAAAATGTAATTCATATTATATATATTAAATAAAGAAATGAATGTCAAAATTCTCTTCGTTTTGAATTAAATTTTTTTTTTCACGTTTGTTTTGTTTGGCACGTTTTATTGACCCAAACATATCTCCTACACAAAATGCGAGAACACGCATCTTTTTGGCAAACTTACAAGGAAAATAAACATTAGAAAAATCACTAAATTCGTTTCCCTCTTTTATGATGATGCGAAGCTAAACACAAAATGAAAATTCGCCCACAATAAAACAAATAAACTAACCTACACACAAATCCTATATAGAATATGGTGTAACACTTCCTGCGTTTTATTATTTATTGGAACAAACATTGAGTCAGTCCGACACGAATTTTTTATATAAATTAAGTTGAACGTCTTTAAACTTCAAATAAATTAAAAGGAGAAATAAATTCATTTCAGTCTTAAAGTACACGGCGGGGAAAGACACACAATACTTTGTGTTATTGTCTTTAAGTGCATACTTAACAATTAAAATGCAGGTAATTTCGTAACAATAAAATTAAGATCAAATTTGTTGAGCCGTTTTTGAGTAATCCTAAAAAGTGTACTTCATTCTTTTGCACATTGATTTTGGCCTATGTTCAGATTTTCATAAAACTTTTAAGCATTTCAAAACTCAGACAAAGTGGTCTTAATAAAATTACTAAAACAGTTTGCGTTTGTGTTGTAAGAAAAGAGGCATGCAAAATGAAAAATAAAGAAGACGCACTTAAGATTTTGTCTTTTATGTAAATGTGGGACGACCGATGATGATTCACGAATAGATGGTGTCATGTCATCGTTAAAAATCTCACATAACAACGCAATAACAATAAATCGCTGTATTATTTGCTATATGAAGCTGTTGCTGAAGAGGCTAAAATGAAATTGTGAGAGAGAAAATATAATATTGTATGAAAAAACGCAAAGCAACACGAGGAAGACTAATTACTGTTGCTTTATCACACCACTGTGTGTGTCGTCTTGTTTTGAATAACGTGGGGGTGGTGTCAAAATACATGCAGCTTATAAGCGACGCTGTATGGCGTGTAGGGATGAGTCAACGCCAATTAATCTTGACCTTACTCAAACTATTTATGCTCAAGATGTTGCAAACAAAAGACAAAAGTTATTAAACTAAGGATACCTTTAAAGATGTACATAACATATTAAAGTAATATTGACGAATTTTACGTAACTGTAAAATTAAAATTAAAATAGGGAAGGAAAAACACAAAAACAAAAAAAATAAACAATTTTATTTAATCCTTCTATTGTCATCGCAAGACACTTTAACAATTGTTTGTCATTAATAATCTTACGCGCGAACTGTCTTGAGATGAAATACATACAATGATAAGAATAAAGATTTAGGACACCTACACTCAATTTCCTTTATGTTACGAGACAAGTCCTTTCTTTCATATTACACGACCCAACTAATTCATGTACACGTACTTCCCAGCAATCAATGGCGTTGGTATGTATGATGTCTTCAAGGTTTTACTAAATCAAAAGAAAACGACGTTCTCGTTACACATACAAATCATTTGACATCAGGACATACAGGACGAATGTTGTATGCTCGCATAATTTGTGCATTTGAGCAAGAATTACTAAAATGTGCCCCATTTTTTTCCTTCAGTTACATAATAATAAACACATTCTCCTATAATGAATTGTATGTAGGTCCTTTGTCCTTACATATAAAGGTTCAGTCATTTGACATTTCTGTGGTTTTTTATGAATGCGTTGAATTAATGTAACATTAATGTATCGTGGGAAAAAAGGATATGCACTTGTTTCACAAATTTGTATTCCCTTATAAAGGATATACGAAAATGTGTGACAGATAGTTAATCCTTTTCAAATTGTTAAGAAAATTTGTTTTTTTATTTTTAATGATTTCACTTTTAAGTATGTTGACAACTTAAATTAAATTGGTGGAAAAAATTAAATTTTGCGGATCCTTAAAAACACATTTCAAGGGTTCAATGTTTAATATGTCCAAAAATTAATTTGTATTAGCATTACAAAAAAAAAAAAATTAAAAAGGTATCAACATAAGAATTAATTTACAAGTTTGTGAATAAAATTAAATTAAACCGTTTAGATTCAAGGACGATGCATTCAAAAGAGTTAAATTATATTTTAAAAAGCCCAACAATACAAAATATTGCTCGTTTTTGGTTTCCCTCCCTTATTTACATTGAAAATGTATAGTTTTCTGTTAATGTTTATTTTGTAGTTTTGTTAAGATTAAACTTATTTAATTGTGATGTGTGAAATGTAAACAAAAGTGTCGATTTTTGTTTACCCTGTTCAGCTTAAAGAATTTATTGTTTATCAAATGCGTTGAAGTAATTTCAAGTTGTTATGACGGATAGCATGTATTTTCTGTCTCGTGTGTGTCGTTGTTATTTGTTTTATTTACAATAAAAGATAAACATTAAAAACCAGAACACGCGTTCAACTGATAAAACCCAGACCTTTTTGTTGCGCTCGTATTGAAGAAGATAGCAGAGTTTGGCAGGCGATAAATTGATAATGATTGATAGCCAATGTGACTTGCCTCCAATAACGGCATCAAATACAATTGAGTACAATTTATAAAATTAAATCTATAAACTGTCTCGTTTTTATAGCAAGGATATACCGTGTTTATTGATTTTGATTTTTTCGTTTTTGTAATTGCAATAAATACGGTTACATTATCCCGCATTGAAACGGGATCGTCCGCGCTGTATTAATGTGGAATGTGACTGCAGCACTATTTATATGTACACAAACACACTGCAATAAATTGATTGTCCGACGTTTTATTAATACTAATTGTCACAACTCACAGATGTTAATGTTTGCATTACTAATTCAGCTGATAAAGTAATTACAATCATCCATTGAAATTAATTACAGTTATATTCGTAGTGCGGACTGCGGAACATTAAACAAACATTAGTGCGTGCGGGTCATTAATTCAACATTATGCCATTAAGTTATGCCGCAATATTTGTACATAAATTGATGTCTCACTTCAGTTACATGTGTGCAGTGAGTGTTTGCGAACGTACAAGTGCGTCTTGTGCCTGTGCGTTTTATTATTAAGTTCGACTATTCAAGTGTTTATTAAATACTTTGGTGTTATTTATGATTGAATATATGTAATTGTGAGCAAGGCAAGTTTTAATTATTATTGATAAATGCGTCTTGTAAATTTGGCTATGTTTATAATAAATTGATTTCATATGCGTTTGAGGTTTCTCTCTCTCAACTCGTATAACAATATGATACATATAAATTATTGAAGAATGAAGGGGACTTGACGCACGCACCGCACGCGAGCAGTGCTGGGAACTACTAATGGCAAAAATTCCCATATTCGAAGGAAAAAATTCCTTTTTTTCCCACAGCTAATCTACGAATTTCCCTCAAAATTCCCATAATAAAAAATGCACGTTAATTTCAAGTTTAAATCATTATTATTATTTATTACATATTGTATAATTCAGTCATAACATCATCACAATTAGTAAGGTAGTAAAAGATAATTTTATATGATTAGTATCTGGCTGAAAACTGAAAAGATACGCAATTTGAAGGCCGCTTCATTGGCAAGTTGTGAAAACAATGCACATTCCCTTCAAGCACAAATTCGATGGACAGTATTAACTCTTTTGTTTTAATGTCGGTGTAAATTTTCAATTATAACGTCCCCAAAATTCTTCAACACTTTTGTTGACATAAATGTCGATGATCCCAATCGATATGACGATATCTCCTGACTCGATGTCTGTGGATGGTCGGTCCCGTCCAATTCGAAATGAGCGGTAAGATATTTTAAATTAGGAACAACATCCCATCCCGATCGATAAAGACTCCAAGAATTTCATTTCTAAAAAGAGCACTTTTTGAACGAGTAGTCGTTCTATCACTTCCGAGAGTGCCGTTATATAAAAGGATTGACAATACTCCCGAATATCTAATTTGACGATTTCATTAAGTTCTATGAAGTATATTATTATGTTATATAATCCGGCCCTCAATACACCGAGTCAATGGAAAAAAAATGTAATTGTCTGCTATAAGTTCTTCTGTCAATTGAACATTTAACACATCTGGTCATCACACCATCAGACAATTCGTCTTCAGAAACTTTTCATTACCTCACAATATTTGTGTATGAATACACGTTTACTCTGAAAGAGCATATTGATTTCGTTACAGTACATTAAAACAGATTGATTTTTAAAACAATAAATATGTTTTATGGGGTTCTTCCACTAATTTGAAAAACTGTAAACTTTGCAGATTCTTATAAATTGGCGCAAAATTTAAAAATATTCCAAAAATGTACTATAAATCAAAAATTTTAAAAATTCCCATATCTGACCGTTTTTTCCCTTTTTCCCATTCTCCATAATTTTAGTGTGAAAATTCCCACGAAATGGGAAATTTCCCACGACTTCCCAGCACTGCACGCGAGTCGCGAGTCTCGACGCGCAATTCCCCTCTGCAGTCAGTAGCTTTGTCATTTAGTGTGTAATGTTTAAATAATACGCATATCACACCCGAGTTCGAGTGTAAGCAGGGTCGATGCCTTGTTTTTCAGGGGACTTAAATAGAAATACACAGCAGCTATAATGTTTGGCAATATTTTTTTTGAACCTTTCTCAAAGTAATTTTATGTATCTAAATTAAAGTTAAATTAGTGCCAGGGCACACTAGTAGCAAATGTAATTAGCAGAGCCTTGCTAGCAATACGTCCTTCATTGGGCTCCCAATATTTTGCACACCCACAAAGAACACTCACGATATGATCTAAAACCTGGAAACTAAAAAAAAAATTACATTAGGACCATTTTAAAAAAGTGTTACGACATCTGAAAATGTCAATTCTGGAAATTTCAGTGTAAAAATGATTTTTTTAATAACTTAATTCATCCCTGTTCAAACTAATAAAAGTCCACATATCTAAATACACATATCGAAATAGGATCAAATTCTATATTCATATACAGTTAGAACTTAGAAGCTAGAAGACTTGTCACTCGAGAGAGAACCATTTACCGTAGTCCCGAGTCCCAACTCCTGAGTCCGCAATTTCAGCCACGCATATTTTGACTTGGTGCATAATTAAAAAATCGACGCGCAGCAGTCGCATTCGTAAGTTGCTCTGCGCAACGCCTTCCAAATAGTGCATGCTATAAAAAAAGGCAGTGGTGTTCTTTGAATTGAGTACTCACTTCTGTTCTTCAGATTTTTTTGGATTCATTAATTTTTTGTCCAAAGATTTTTAAAGAAATTTTGGGCGAAAAAATAAATTCTGGAAACCTAGGCATGCATAAAAATCAAAATTATATGTGTTTTCCTGAAAAAAAAGGAAACAAATAAAATAACAATAAATTATTCACTAAAATGTAAAAATTCTTCGTGAATGTATTTTTGGCGTCACGGCCATTTAAAATCATAATTTTCATTAAAATTATTGTATTAATTTATTAAAAAATATGACAACTTTTTCTCTTCCAAAATCCAAACATTGTATATTTCGCAAAAATGCGCCGCATCAACATTGCAGACATTTCGCCGCTACTGCTGCACCCGCGTTACGCATCCTCTCTTCAAATTGAAAATTTATGCTATGCCGTAAATCGTACTCCGTGTATTTCGTATGCGAGCGAACTGCAGCGTTAACGCTGAGGTTCCGCGCTGAACGCCAGCATACTATTATAAATCACATACGGAATACGCCATTTTGCCTTTCACCTGTGACCTACGCGACAATCTGTTGTTGTCCACGTACATAAATACTTGTGTAAAGTGCTTTCTTCTGCAGGATTCTGATTTAAACTTAATATACAAAAAAATAATATATAGAGCCCTAATACAACACGTGTATCATCGTTTCTTGAAAAAAAATCTCTTGTAAAAGTGCACAAATTTCTGTTACTATTTAAATTGCTTTTATTATTATGGAAAAAGGCATAAACCAGTAGACGCAAATTCGTCTGTAAATTATAACAGGACGGTCGACGCTGCCGAACTTACCCTGTCTATATACATATAGAGAGAAAAAAAAATCATATAGGAGAAAGAGATAGAGAGAAATTTTGACAAACACAAACGCAAGCGCACTGTCAATTTATAGCGTCGCGTTACGCGTATTGTGAAGCAGTGAAGCAGGCCTTAGCAGTTAGCCTTACAGACTACAGTACAGGCAAAACCTGATTTTGTAATCCGCACAAAATCAGTGGCATGTTGGAGTATACGCTGAACTGAAGAGACAGTGCGATTGGTCTCCGTGAAATATTGTAACGTTTTGGTTGGTACCAACCAACAAATAATATTAATATTAATAAAATCATAAATAAAGGTTACATCAATTACGATTAAATTATACCTTAAATATTTATGAATAATAAGATTCACTGCAAAAAAAAACTTTTAACATAAATTATTAAAAGGCTGCTAACAGTAGCCAATGTGTTCCACTGTTTTTTACGTGATCATCGCGCGTTTTTGTGTGTTTCCACATTTTGTTGTTGTGTTTTGGTTGTGATGTTCTTTTTCCATCCTCAATAATCTTCGTATATTCATATTTTCTCTCATCTTTAAATTAATTCTTGCGTGTGAAAACTTCAGTATATTTTTGAGACCAAAATACAGTTTACTGAGTTCAGTTTTTGATGGTTTTTTGTTTTTTTGAAGCCACCAACATCAAGTGTCCACCAGGCCCAGTGTAAAATTGCGTGCATCTGGTGAACACACAAGGGCACCCTCATGTTGTGACTCTTACGTGAATGTTGTTTGAAATTATTCCCATAATTCCCCATCCCATTCAGAAATAAAATTAATTAATTAAAACCCAAAAAAGAGACAAATTAAAAATTGCAAGCATTAAACTACCTATAAAACTTTATAGCCCAAAAAAAAAAAACAACAACATTATACAAACACACACATACACCCACATACACAGAAAGATACTGGGAAACCGGAAATAATCGAGAGCTGTGTCTGCATCAGCATTAAATTGTGTGACTAGGGGGGACTTTACATATATTTATATAGAACTGTACACACAATTCAGTTCCACAAAACTGAAGAGATCAGCACATTTCATTTAAATCAGCAAAATACTCCCATAATAATTAATTAAACCATTAAAAGTGCATCTCAAAATTTACTATCGGTTTATTTTGCAATCCACATTTTCACATTCAATTAACATCTCTTTACTTAATGCATAATTGGATAAAAACCACAACATCAAACATAACAACAACAACAACAACAACAATAACAGCAACAACAGCAACAACAACAGTATCAACTCAGTGTCGCAAACATAAATAATTCTAATACATATATTACTTATAGGCACCCTTTAATAAAAGGATCAGGATTGCATTTTTAGTGCAGTATTGTAAAAGGAAAAAAAAAGTAAATTGTGCAATTTTAAAGTTGAGTGTCCAGAATAAATAACACAGACGAAAAAAAAAAAATCAATTTTCCACTGGAAATATGTCGTGCCACATAAAGGCGCCGCAAACATGCGGAATCCTTTTGTTTTCACTTTTCATGTTGTGCACCACCGTCAGGACGGAGCGGTTCTACGATGAATATTACAACAATCGGGGTATGTTTAAGTATTTTGTTAATATGCAACAATTTTTAATCTTTTTTAACATTTTATGATGTCCTTATTATTATTACAATAAGTTTAACACAACTATTTCATGTTAAATTCACATGGTGTGATAAAGACACGTCCTTTATGTGTGTGTAGGGTTTTTGGGGGGGGGGGGTATTTTAGCAAAATGTTCCGCATAATGTGCATTCCTTTTTTTGGGGGAGGAAGTGCAGGAGGAAGAGGGGGTGGGTGAGTTTGTATTTCGTACTTTATAAAGCAACCGTCTTTGTCATTTTGTTTTGCAAACATGAGAGTGGGGGGTCCTTTTTAAAAAAGTGATTTTAATTAAGTAACTGTTGTGCTTGTGGTTGTCAAATTGTTATCTAAAAAGAATGAGAATATAAAGAAATATTAATGTCATCACATTGTCTTAAGAAAAATATAATTGACGTTGCTAAAATAAAGTACATATCTTAAAAAAACAAAAAATTGTGTTGAACGCCACCTTTCAAGTCACATTCCTATTTTATTTATTTTTTAATTAAAAAAAAAAAACATTAAACTAGAATTTGCAAAACCTTGAAACGGAACCATCCTGCATTGCTGCAACATTATAAACACCAAGAAAGCCATAAAAACACCAAAGTCGTAAAAAAAAAAAAACAATGACTCAATGGATGAGCAGACAATATTTTCCAACGTGCTTATGTGCTCATAAGTGTACCTGCTTTAGATTAAGTCCATTTATGTGCATGCACAATAATTTATGTGGCAATTGTTGATTTGCCTAAATTGTCGGTCTCAGCAATAAGTATATGCTTCGAGAATGATTGCAAGGTTAAATTTTAATCGTGCTGCTAAATCACATCGCCAAAGACTTTTACAATTTGACATCATTTAAAAAAATGACCTATGAGTACAGTAGACTCCCGATAAACTAATCTATCCCATTTTTTTTTTTTACAACTTAATAAGATTTAAATTTCTTTCATTGAAATAAACAAAAAAAAATTCGGGACTTTTAAAATCAAAAAAAAAAAAATTTAAAGACTAAAACAGTTACAAAAAAAAAAAGTCAAATTAAATATTCAGTTTTACGTAAATTTACGGCTTTAAAATTCACTTTATTGTAAAATTAAATTGAAAATCCCTGTTAAATGAAAAACCACCATTAACAAACAAATGTTACAAACAATATACAAAGCTCACCCTAAACATGAGCATAAACTATGATACCTCGCTGTCATCATATTGCAACCACCTCAATTGAAAATGCGCCACCACTTTTTTCCTCATCCTTTTTCGTCATCTTTTTTTTTTATCGTTTTCCTTTTTTTTGTGGCACAACAGCACTTACGGTGCTCTATTTATTTAACAACTTCACATACATACTTTTTAGTACACCAAGCAGATTGCATTCATTATGCTCATCGCATGTATACACATTATTATTTGTATGTAGCCGGCCGTAGGTCTCGTACATGTTGAGTAGTTCCTTAAGTTTATGTGCTGATGCACCATTTTCACTCCATTCCCTGCGATCATCCTGTTTCTTGTTAACATATCGTATTTTATGTGTGTTGCAAGTTGCAACTTGCAAGTGAAATGAAATTCATTAAATATCCGCATCAACAAGGATCTACTATATTATGGTTAACAATATATATATATTTGTGGTGTAGAATGTTATAGGATTAAGTAGGTACTTATTTAAATGGTTGCGGGGAGATTTTGTATGCGGATACAATTTACTGCATCCTTTTTAGTGCCCACCTGTTTGTTGTTAATGAAAGTATTATATAAAAAGGGAAACAGGACGACTATTTATTTTGCATTCAAAATTTATTCCATTATTCTTTTTTAACTTGGAAATATGTTCTTTCCCAATTTAATGATTTTAATTTTAAGAACGAGAATTTAAAGGACGAAAAAACTGAAATTCCAAAAATGTTTGAAGCAATAAAGTTCATAAATATTTTGATGATTTAATAATATATATGTTGTCAAACATTTAACTAAAGAGGTGACTCCCCGAAGGATCCTTATGAAAAATGAAAATTTGAAAGTCCTTTGCAAAGTATTATAAATGAAAATGAAAATGTAGCAACATAAAATTCTGTCTAGAAAACAATGTAAAGCACTGATGAGTTGCTTGAAACAAAACTTATGTCCTTTATAAGAAAATTGTTCAAAAAGGACTTACATATTACCGTACATAGAACATAACATTACTTAGGAAATCTCTTTGTCATTGTTTTACAAGGTTTTAAAGTACTCTCACTACGTCTGATTAAAATAATGTAAAACAAAACCAAAAAGGGTGAGGACTTATTAAAATATCCTTTTTCGCGAAATTTATGTATTCATGTTAAAAAAATGTGTACCCACGTTTTGTGCTCGTAAAGCTTTTACACACGCTGAATTATATTCACATTGATGTGTGTACGCGGATGACGAATATGAGCTTCGTTTGCACAACAAACGAAGCATCTTATTAATTGTCTTCCAAGAATTTTGTAAGATGATGTCGTCATTTGTTGAGCACATATGAGATACACTCCACCGACACTGCTGCCGCATATATTCGTTTTACAATGACTGCGTTAGAACTTTATCATTGTTTTGGACACATGCCAAGTGGTTCATTAAAATTATACATCTAGGTGGATTTTTACATATTATGACTTTGCAACGTGTGTGTGTGTGTGTGTGTGTGTGCTTCATTTTTGTATTTTTTGTGTCATTTTAATGTTGCTACATAATATTGTCAGTTCATTCACATTTTAATGCGGAAAATGTTATTTTAAGGATCACAAAAATGGGATCTTGCTTTAGTAGAACTTAAATGACTTCGACGATTTAAGAAATGACGCGGGGACGCATTGTTAAAATGTGCATTTATTTTTAAAATTCAATTTATTTCATTTACTTGCAATAGCAATAAAATGCTGAAAATTGAATTGTTTGATAGACTCCATAAACAAATTTATTGTGCATTCAGTATTGCTGCATTTTATGCAATCGTAAAAAGATTAGACTGCAAATTGAATGCATTTTTATTAACAAAACTGCAATAGATTTGGCGTAATAAATTCGTGCATTTTTATTGTCACTTAACAAGCTTTTGGAATTGGGTTAATAGTGTACTCATAAACGAGGATTTGATTGAAAAAAATTGATGGCATGTTTAATAGTTAAAAAAAAAACGTTAAAAAAACAATTATTAGAATATTGGAGAATATTAAAAAATTGCATAACTTTAGGAGTTTTTATTTTAAAAAAAATTTTATTTTTGGGGAAAACGCCTTAATTTATATTATAGTCTTTTTGATATTTAAAAAAAAATTTGACCTTTAAAAAGAATTACATAAACGTTAGATCTTTTGTTTAATTAATTAAACATTAAACACATTTTCTTAAAGACGCGCTTTAACAAATAATTTCCAAACAACAACTCCCACAATAATTATTGTTATGCGTAATAAAAATTACATTTATTCGCCCTTTAACAAAAAGAAGCGTGACCTTTAAAACCAAGCCACCCCATACATACAATCGTTTGCAACGGAAAAGTAAAAAAAAAATTCGACTGAAAACGTCATTAAATCAATTTAGAAACAAAACATTCACCCACATAAATATATAGGTACAAAAGCACACTCCGGGTTAACAAATGAAACACAATCGTCCAATAAATTCACAAAACGTGATTAATTTAATATGCAAATTAGTACGGCACTTTTGCCGTATAATAAACTAACTACACCTAATGAAAGAGAGCACGTTGGAGTAAAAAGGGGGTGGTGGGACGGTGCAAAAGGAAGAAAGACATTATAATACACTCTAATTTACTAACCATACCAAATGCGACATGAAACATGCTCCATATTGTGTTGTAAGTGTTATACATCTCGTGCACTACTTCGACTTATGTCTTGCATTAAGCCTTAACGCATTGTAGTTAAGCTAGCTCTATAGGGGATCGATAATGGGCTTCCACAATGTGTACAATTTTTGAGTTAACAACAACACGTCTGCATCTATTTTGTGTTGTACCTCCAATTTTTGTGCATATAAGAGGAATGGGCGCATATTGGGAACATCAGGCATTACTATATGGGGGAAAATTGACGGTGGTGACACCGCACGTTTATGTACATAACGAATTCGATTTGTGACATTTTCTATTAGTGGCTGTGCTACCAATAATCAATTTGTGGGCGCAGCTTTTGACAACTTAAAAGGCAATGGTTACTGAGGAACAAAGCAACTCTTTGTCGACTCATTTTTTTAAAATTAGTTAGGACTTAACGAAATTTGATTTTCCTATTTGAGGTCGATTTTATTTAGAGAATATTAATCCCCCCCCCCCCCCCCCCCCACAAAATAAGCAATATTCATTTAAATACATTGAATTTATTATTTACCAAATATTGATCGACTTAAATTAAACTGCAGTGCACTGGAAACAAAATATTTTACACACGATGTTTATTATTCATGTGAGATTTTTTGCCAGCCAACTTATAGCTGCTGTGTCGGCTTATTTCCATGTTAAGTGCAAATCCGTTTCATGTCGGTGTCACCACATTTAAAATTAATATTGTCCCACATTATTCATTGTATTTATTGCATTTAAAATTATTTTACAATAAAGACGGAGAGTCAGCAAAACGATGTGGCATATCAGGTTCGGTGTGAGACAATAACATAATATTATATGTGATATCTTGAGCTGTTTCTTTTATTCTATATATCTTATTAAATCTGGTCCCATTGCCAAGCACTGTCTTACCTACAGTTTATACAAACGTGTATATGAAGTGCAGTTGTTTGCTGCGTTATTCGCTCAGTAATGTGTGAAAAATGCCCAACAACAAACACAAAGAAAATTGTATTCGACATACTATGCAATTTTCATTTTTGTTGTGTGACATTTCCATGAACATAATAATAAATATGTGGAACTGCAGTAACACAGTACGGTGGAGATGGAGAAAATTCCAATGCGTTATAAATGGGAATCATTTTATGCTTTGTGCTGAATCAATTTATCATCTTGCAGAATGCACAGGGTGTTTCTGCGGGGATCTGTTTTTGGATCTTTTTAAGTTTTGTTGTGGAAACACAAAAATGAGCATTTTTATTTAAAGAAGAATGTGGAACAAATTAAGTAATTAATTGACTTAAATATTTGCTTTTTCTTAAGCCGATTTTACCGTAAAATGATGATTTAATGATTGTCTTTTATTTTGGACATTTTTTTTATAAAAACCAAATTAGTCTTTAGATCTAATCTAAGATTGTTTTCTTTTTAAAGCTCAAACGGCTTAACTTTCATTAAATTTTAATGTAAATTATTCAATTTAAAGGACTTAAGCTATCAATTTAAATTTTTTTTAGCCTCACTTAAGCTTAAGTCAAGTTTAAGCCACAAAAAAATGTTTTTTCCCAAATAAACAAAAACATACTTACAACAATGCTGCTTTTCCTGTGATGTTGCTTTTCCTGCATTTTTGCACCTCATATACTTAAGGGTGGAAATAGGGGTGGCATGCAAAAATGACAGCGTAAAGCTTCATTTCAAATAACGTGACATTGCACTGATATTGCAACGCGATTTTCTATATACACAAATTCCGATACATGTCGTAATATGAAGTCCTTCCACCCCATTCAAATAACGCTACATGCATGATGCATCAATAAAAAAAAACGAGGAGATGAATAAAAATCCTCGCATTGATTTTTTTAGCGCATCTACAATCAACGTATATTTATACGTGCAGCAGCAAAAGTGTATGAAATAGAAATGAAGCGAATGTTTGCATCTCAACAGTAGCGTGTTACGGTGCTGGGGTTAGCAGGGTATTCACTCAGGAATTCAAATAGGACTTAAGTAAACTGCTGTAAAACCGCATTTTCAATTTAAACATGGATTTATGATTTATTTTCAATAAATTTGGCATTGAAATATTTTTAGAAGTATTTCTTAAATGCATTTTGTCTGCATATTTATATTAATCAGTAAAAAAAAACGATGTGAAACCACATCCTCAATTGTTAAGCTCGACAATTTTAAAGCAATAACATGTCTGCAATTTTTCAAATGACTTCCAACCTATGATGTGTGTGTAAATATTTCACATGCAGTTCATGCATTTGTGCAAATGCAAAATGAATGCATTAAGGGATCAAAGGATGCATACGATGTAATCTATATAAAGGCGCATATACCGTTAAAAATTGAGCTATTTCATCACATAATGGCGGCTCTTAGCAATGCACAAAGTGAATTTGAAAGCTTGGTATTGTGAATTCCAGGAGATAATTTGTACGTACACCACCTACACTGCACTGTACATGATGAGTGCAGTATTTTGCATTGATTTAGGCAGCTTTGTCACATCTTTCTTATGTAGTGCAGTACGTACAAAAGCATATTCGTTTGGTGTAGTGAAAGCTTAACATTTTGATCCCACTTTGACAACGAAAACCCAGCGAGTGTTGCACACATTTTGGGAAGCAAAAAATTGCACGTTTTTGAACAGACTGTTGGCAGTAAATAGGCAAAAACTTAAAAGGATATTTCCTGTATATTGTAATATTTGTTTTGGTTTCTAAAAAACAAAAATACTTTATTTGCAAATTCCATTTAATTTGTAAATTGAAGTGTGTTGATTTTGCTAAATTAATTAACTAATTGAACTTCAAACCGCCACGCCACCCCCCTTTATTTCAAGGATTTCCATAGCATTATGTGGCAAACAAAACTTTTATCGTATTATTGCTTGTTTTCAAATTATTTTAATTACACTTCCTATACACAAAGTTTATTCTACTATGTGAGGGGGGGTTTTCCATATTCTCCATGATTTCACACATAATATATCCATTTGAGGATTAAAGGTTAAGAGGAGTAAGGATTTATACAGTAATGCAAAGGATGTAAATCTCTGGGGCTCAACTATATATGAAATTATTATTAAAGAATGAAAATTGCAAACTCTAATATGGATTACAAAACAGAACTGATAAGTAACATGTTGCACTTATTTATTAGGACACATGTATTTTAATCTCAATCATTATTAAGGGCGGCTTGTAAAGGGCGCAAAATAATTTAATAAAACCATATTTTCTATATATTTTGGGATTTTGCTACATGTAACATCGCAAATGGTTGCTTGAAGCTTATTTAAATTTAAAAAAAAAACGTACACAAAATGTGTCAGTTGCTACATACTTTCTTTTGAACGCAAAGGAACACGGCTGTTCCCTGGTGTCACAGCAGCTGACACCATTAATCCTTATAATTGAATTGACAAAATGCATTTGGGGGAACACCACAGACATAATTTTGTCACCATACTTTTAAAAATGAACATAATTTCCCGGATTTTGTGTGGGATGCGCTCTAAATTCTTACAACAATCTTCACCTTAGTATTAACGACACAGTCCGAGATGACGTAAGATAATCGCGACAAATTTAATGAAGAGCAAAGATTTGTTGCTCTCACATTTCGTTGCGTACAAATTTTTATTTTAATATGTTTTCTATTTTTTTTTTTTTTTTTTTTCGAAAAAAAATTCTGAATGAATGTCGCTTCTTAGAATATTATGGAATGGTGAATGGCTATGTTAAGAATGATGCGGTGGATATAATAGCGCAGTCCCCATTATAAATAACGCATAACAACAAACGGAATTAACGTGTGTTTGTGTGTGCCCGTGTAAATGAAAAGCCGCATATAATAGAGCGGAAAAAACCACAAAAATAGCCATAAATTAGAAACGTCGACTCACCAGCATAATACCCGTCATGTTATGTATTGTGTTGTATTTATATATGGCAGCTTTATTGGACACAAATACATTTTCTATTATATTTATAAATCCGTCCAGTGTTTGTGTAAAGCAGCGTGCGTCGTTTTGTCGTGTGAACGTCTTAAATATAGAAATTGTGCTGCACTAAAACTCTGTAATATACATATTATATTGGCATAACAGCACGTTTTGTGTCAAGTTCTAGCCCCCATTCTGGTGCGGACGGATGGCGTAAGAACGTGCACACAAAAGCGTCTATTCAGCATCAACGCATTGTATAAAGGAGAGCGAGTGATGGAGAAATGGGGGGGGGGGGCTTAAATTGAATTGATGCATAAAGGAATGAGCTATTTTTAAGGTCAGGTAAATTTGTTTTAAAAAAAAAAAGTTTAATGGCGCAAAAAGAAGCGTTGTGACTTCTTTGGGGTATTATCAAAAATTTAGGGGTTTTCATGGCCAATTTAGAAGTTCAGTCTTGAGCTGTATTTTGTCAGAAAAATTGTTAAAAAAAGCATTTTCAATTCCAAAGTTTCTTTCTTTTACAATTATAGTTATACAAAAAATATTCCCAGCACAATTTCTCTGTTTAAAGAAATTTTTCCACAACGGTGCCTATTTCATATCCTTCGTCTAAACTATAGAGTTTCCAGCACTGATGGTGGGGGAAGTTACACCATGCAAAACGACAAAAAAAAAACACTATTTAACCAAATAAATACTCTGCAATTTCTACTCCCAAAATACCATAATATTTTGAATAAATACACACAGCCCTATTTAAGTCCTTTGAAAATTTCGTTTCATTTATTCCTGTACGCAAGCAAAATTTCCAAATCTCTCATCAAATAACTATACTCAACGATAGAACCATATTATGCATCTCGATTACAGTTCTCATGGACGAGAGTACATAGTGCAGAGATTAAGCTTAACACACAGTTACACTGTAATGTTGCCACAATATGCGAGTGCTTCAATGTTAAAGCTTCAAAACGTGGGCTGCAATATAACCGTAACATTGTTCATACGTACAGTAAAGCCCCGTATGACTAGCAAGGACGTTTATCGGTTTAATAACATTGTGTGTAAACAAAGTGATTGTCTGCCCCCTTCCTCTAACTATGTTGCTCCAACCCGCAACATACACTCAGTTCCTCCAACCCCTTTGTGTTACTTCCCACTCCACACTCAATTACTCCCCTTTCCAATACTCAGTTACACCCCGGCACAAACTGTGTCACTCGAATTCCCGAGTTATTTGATCAAAACGAGGAAAATGCATTTAAAGGGTGTTTTTTTTTAGATATTCAAAGGTTTAGTGAATGCAACAACATAAAATTGTGCATGCAATCAAGGTCAATAAAGGTCAATAAAGGTTATTAAAGGTTTCCATCTAAATCGTCCATCTTCTGTGAAGACTACAGTGGCTTGCCATAACCCCACTGAAAGAAATAAAAAGTGGTTGTCATTTTAAAACAGTTTCAGCCAATTTTGAAAACAAAAGTTTAAAAAAACACCCTTTACAAAATTGTGAAGTCTGTAATGTAATTTCTACTTCGATTCCTGTTTACACATGCAATTTAAGCTGATGTGACACAACGAGTTCAAATGCATAAACGTCATGTGGTTTAATGCGACGAATTATTATTTCTAAATTTGCTGTAGTCACAGTTACGAGTTGTAATAAGGGTTGTGGGGAGCTTTCATTGAAAGTCTTTACCAATATATTGTGGTGGTACCATTTAAAAGAACATTTACTGAATAGGATGGTCATTTCAGTGGCAATGAGAGAAGGTTGCTGGTATAAATATTTGTACCATTTTTGGCAAACCTCTTGGGAGCCATTATAGCACAAAATAGCATAACCGCAGCATTTTGCTATAAGTAATGTGTGAAATCCGTAATATATATTGCACATCATGTGCTGCAGGAAGACGTGCATCTATTGCAATTACCTGTGCATAGTTGGGTACAGTATTTGATGTTTTCTGGGTGCTGGAAGGATGAGTTAGAGAACAAATTGAAATGAGAAGAATAAGGCAGGTGGGACAATATAGCTTAAAATGAAAAGGCTGTCATCATCATCATCATCCTAATTCCTTCATATATTATGTTCAACCAGTTGTGTTGGTGTTTGCGCAATGCACACAAACGCTTACAATAACGTGCACGTTTGGGAATTCGTCATCCGATGAATTGGAGATTTATTGAACGTATAAAATGAGGGGTTAATGCTCCCTCAGGTGATGCATTAAATTGTGGTTTAAAAGCTCTGCCCTGTACATGTGTGTGCGCGCCCCTTTTCGTCCCACAAAAATACTTTTTGGTATTTGGGCAGAGATTGAGGGCGATTTTATGGCGCATTTTGTATCCTTTTGTCGTTTGTTTGCGAATGCGATGCAGCAGCAGCAGCAGCAGGGTTGGGATGAGGAACGCGTGGATGAAAAGAAAGGTGGTGTTGCTATACTGTGTTGCCATTCAGGATCAGGATATATGGCCGCATCTGAACACATAAATTCAATGTGATGATGTGTGTGGGACCTTTGTCTAAATTTTGTTCTTTTATTTTTAGTGGCTATTAGGATGGAAAAGAAAATTTTTCATGCGTAGTCCTTCCTTTTTTTTTGGGATTTATTGCCTCTAATTAAATTCCAGCTCTTTTATATTGTTATGGGTAAATCAATAATAATTTGGGTGCATCAATTTAAAATGAGAATTTATTTAAATGCCCTAAATGCTATTCAGTTTGAGTATTTAATTTGATTTCATTATGATGATGAAAACTCCTAAAGTTATGCAAATGTTTATATGCTTTTGAAGGTTTTGCTTAAATCCTTTTAAATAATAGTCAATGAATTATTCCATTTAACAAACTTTTATAGCTAATGTTACTTAATTTTCTATTAAATACATAATAGAAAAGACAGCCTTTACGTAAATTTAACATAAAATGTGGATGTACAATGAATTCAGCCGTTTTTTAAAACTTTAATTCTTGATTCATGCAACAATAGAGAGATCCCCATCCATTCCGAATAAAATTAAATCAATTAAAAAAGTAATAATGTTCCCGCAAGGATACCTTTTAAAGCAACACCCTCAAATCCCGGTTGTTTTTCTTTAATTCCAATTAAGTCACTAATCACCAATAGATCCTGCAGTTGCATCCAACTTTTAATTACTTTTTGTTTTCCATTTATTCCCTGTTATTTTTATCTCTTTTTATTCCTTTACTCAACAATTCTTGTGTGAGTATTTCATGTCATCGCTTTTATTGCACGTGTTTTTTCGTCCTTCCCAGTCCTTCCAGTATAGTAAACAAGTGGGTGTATGCTTTGTAGGACTTTTTATGCATAACAGACTGAAAATTTAATTCGTTAAACGAAACAAAATAAACAATAGTTAAAATGGGATAATTTTTCAATCAAGTTTTTTTTTATTGGCCATTTTATTCGTTGTGTGTTTATGAAAAAAAAAATTGATATTTTTCTCCGTTATTGCAGTTTGTCAATTATTTTGTTGTTCAAGAAAAAAATGCATGCACAATGTTTTATTGAGTGAGTTTTATTTATCAGCTTTTCACACATCCAGGAAGTGTTCTTTTGCATGAATTTGAATTTTAAATGAGAGAATTGTATTCAATTTATTCACTGATTGCTTTTAAATTTAAATCGCAAAAAATATGACTTTTAATTTGAACTTTTATGCATTTATTTGACATAAATGTTTATTTTATATTTTTTTGTCAGTGATGTTTGAAAGCTTTGTCAATGTAAGTGCTCGAAATTGAATTGCAATCCATGGGTAATCATGGTGATGTGGCATAAGGGTCGAAACTGTTACTTTGTTAAATCAGGATTAGTTTATAAAAAGGAGGCTTTGTAAGCTTTCAGGATTAAAATGCGACTTACATTGTTGAAAGATGAAAAAAAATTTGAAGAAAAAAATAAAGTCCTTTTTAAGATTTAAGATTAAAAAAATATTAAGTGTGTTTTGATGGAGTCCTTCTTGCAATATTTAAGCATTTAATAAGCTTCAATTAATCCTTTAATTATGTATTGTTAAAAAAATATTTTAAAATAAACCACCACCACCCCTAACTAGTAAACAAGTTTTAAATGATAATCCCTTTAGTTTAAAGATTTCCTGATTCACTTAAAGTTCGTAAATCCAAAAGTTTAATTCAAATAAATCCCTTTTTCTAGTTAAAATCCCACTTAAATTCAAGTACTACCCTTTTACCACCCTGCAAGCAATCAAAAATTGCATAAATTTACGATAAAAATTACTGACAAAGCAATGCAAGATTACAAACAAACTGTCAGTATAGTCTGCATTGTGTACACCAGCGGTAAACAATGCATTGGCGCAAAAGCCCACCCCATTGATTGCGGCACCCACTGCCCCACATATGAATGCATACATCACCATGTAGGTGGGTGCACAATGCATTTAACATATGCACAAAGAACACCAAATGTAATTAAATGCACTCAGTATTGTTGCATCTCCGGTGCATGCCCTTATTCCGTATCACTGACGCTGTTGTGTTGTGTTGCTTATAATTACACCATAAACTCTATCTACATGCAATTGATTCAGGATATACTTACATCTCTGTGATAGATGAGAGCATATAGTATTCATATAAATTACACACACACACACACACACACACGCACACACACACACACACATTTTAATTGAATAAACTTACAGTCATACAATACAGCACACAAAGCAACGATGCGCCACACTATATCACGTAACGAAATCGCACAGACATGTCAACAATCAAACATCAAATGCGTCCCATTTTCAATTTGTGCTCACACCACCCCCGGACTGCACCCATCAGCGTACTCACGGCATCATCACAATTGTGCACAAACAAATCACGACAATAGTTTATTCTATTTAATTTAGATTGATAAATTGATTGGAATATGTGGGTAAATGTGGGGTGGGTGGGGGTTCGGGGTGGGTTATTGTCTAACTGTGGATTGCTGTAGAAGGGCGGAAGCCTTGCAACTACTGTGAAATACATTTTTTAATGCACTTTTATGTATGTATTGTAGTTGATTAAATTGTTGGTTGGTGGCGCCAAACTCCCCGCACAGGATATTAAATATTAAGTCGCAGCCGCTCTTAAGTAACGTACTGCACAATTTGGAAGCAAAATCACAAAGCTTTTGGTCGAAACTCCACCATTTTCTATAATGCAATCGTATTTTGGCGCAGAGTCGAGTTGTTATGCAAAATTAAATTGATGTTTTTGGCATTGACAGTGCATAAGCCATAACGGTGTATATAAATTGGATTATCCTGAAAGCTTTCATTTGCATACGCGCAGGGGTTTTCACCTGCATTCTATTTTCCAATCTTTTACTTTGTTTATAAAATACATTTTCAACATCAACACCAATATAATAATAAAGACTGAAATGAAAAATCCTTGCATAAAGGATTCCACACCCCCCTCCCCCCACCACTTAATTCTCCTTGAGTTAGTAATTTATTCAAATGAAGAATTAATTCAATAATGAAACTGTCATAGGCATTGACAATTGTGTACGAGAGATGCAATACATCATAACCTTAACCCCACACCCCCCCTTCTGCCAACCCACCGCCCCCAAATGATGTTGAAAATGCCTTCCACACTCCAGTGAGGCTTATATACATTTATTGAAAAAGAAAACGAATGTACCTTGATGTAGCATGGGATTAAATTGAAAATGCAATTAGGAATTGTCGTTTCATGTCTGAACTAACTAATGAGATTCAATTCACATATAGATTAAATAAATTACGCGTACACTTGGCGTTATAGTACCTGGCATTGTAATTGTGAGTCCTTGTTTTCTACAGAAGCATTACCTGGCATTATTCCTGTGTATGTTGTTCGGTTGTTCACACTTGATTTAATTAAATAATTAATATTACTCAGTGGCCTCAATTATAGTGTTCAATCAGTGATGACAGAAAGGAGCTGTGCGAACATTTTTAATTGGCATTGCTATTTTTATTTATAATCTTGATTTATTTAAATTTTAAAGGGAATTTTGGGGAAATAATTGCTGCTTATTGGTATATTCCTTTTTTTTTAATTTTTATTGATCCACCAAAATACGTTAAGCTACAATTCAATACATCAATTTATTTTTTTAATATTTTTTTTGCAATTAAATTGAACCAGCCAATCAAAAAAGGATTATTTTTATTTTAAAACAGGATAATTTAAATTCAGCATTCTCTGGCGATTATGAAAGAGTATTTAAATAAATTATCGAGCTAAAAAAAAATTGATTATTTAGGATGATCTGCTTTACATTCCCTTTTTAATCCTTACAAAAAAAAAACAGGAAAACATTGTCTGTTATAAAGTCAATTAACGATGTTAAACAAATAATGCAAATGGCATGCAAATGCGGGACAATCAACAAATACTATTTCTGGTTGGTTTATATATTCAAAATGATATTGCTATGTATAGGGTTGATTTCTCAATTTGCGTCGACCGAAAACTCTTAGTAATTGCAATTTGTGGCAAACAATTCAACTGAAAATCAATTATTATTTTGTGTCACAATGGCATGAAATGCGGGGGGGGGAAGTAATGGTAGAAGGGGGTATTCCATAGGCAGGCAACTGAAATGATCACAAATCCCCAAACTTTTTCAATAAATTCTGAATTGCGACAAATAATTCAATGTCCTTTCAATGTGCAGTGTGGGCTGATAAACAAAATTTAATTTGGCTTTTGTGGTAATTTCAATTCGTCAATATTTTAAAGCTTCAATAATTTGTTATGTATTTGCTATTATTTTAAGGATATTGATATCATTGATATCCTTTTTTTGAAATATAACTCATTTTAAGGAAATTGAAAGTTAAAACTTAATATAAATTAAAGATTGAATGTAATTTATTTTATTATACAAAAATAAAAAGGGATATGAGTACAAAAACGTGAATGTCCTTGAAGCAAACATTCTGTGAATGCTGGCATATATCAAATAAAAAATATCAAAGGAGCAAAATTGTGCGCATCATGAAACAAATTTCTGCAACCACCACGCAAAACTTCAATTTGCAATATTTATTTTTCGAACGACATCATGTGCACATTAACCAAAACTACCCCCACAAATGTATAAAGTGCAACTGCCCACCATATTATGTACAAACTTTGCATGTGTGAATATATTTGATGTAAGACTTTAACATGTAAGTGGTTCACATTTACAAATACATCTAAGCATATATTATACTGAAAAGAACTTCTTTATTTTGTTCACCGCATGTTCGGTTTGGCACGTCCTTTTTTATTTGCTCCACCTAACATGCTGAACACATATGAGAGGTATTCCAAAAAATTTATAAAACTTCAAGCACTGACGTTGTGTGCTCAAAGCTGTAGTTGTTGAGTGAGACGAAGTTGTTGGCGTGGAAGGGGGATTTTTCCGAATTAACAAGTTTCCTGTATTATGTTTGCATTGAATGCGAGGATGTCCTACAACAGATGCACATACAAATTCAACATATAACGAGAGAAAATGCGCGATGTTAAATATTTGAATGATCCTTTTTAATGCACAGTATATGGTTTTCAGTGGGTGTTGAAGTCTTTTGCAACTTGCAAGTAATTTGATGTTTAAAAAAACAGAACAAAATTGTGGTGTAAAATGTGTGGTTGATCCTTTGATAAATATGCGTGTCAAAAGTTTTTGACTTTTGCGGTTTTTTAATTATTTTGGTACGTAATGAGTTTCAAGAAGTTTTCAGGACGAATATGTTTGGCTTTTAAAATTACTTTTACGTAAATTAAAATTTTGTGCATTTTGTGGATTAATTTGTGAATGTTTTGTAAGGACATATAATTCAAGATAGAAGAAATTGAGCTAAATATAATTTAAAGTTGTTGTTGAATCCCAAAAAAAGAGTTTTGATATTGATACATCTGTTGGTCTGCGTTAAACGCCTCCAGATAGACATATTTCCCGCCAACGAGCGCCAAAAGATATCTTAGATTTTCCAGATCCCGCTGGATTTTCTTCAAATACTCATTTTGGAACCTTCTCGTACAGCTGGTACAGTTCGTGATTGTACCTTTGTCGCTACACCCCCCGGTTTTCGACTGCTCCAAAGATTGAAAGGAGAATTCTCCTCTCAAAGACTCGAAGACTTCGTTCATAACTTTGGGCCATGACACATGCAGCACGATACAGATCCTTACGTCACAACAGGTCTTATTACCGTTCGTTTTTTAAAGCTACAGCACCTATTGAGACTACAGAAGCAGCGGTTCCCTTGCGTAACACAACGCCTTATCTCTTTCACGATGAAATTTTAACATCTTGTGTAAAATATACTTTGTTAAATATATTTTAATTGTTTTCACTTTCAAATCTCTTTTTTTTAATTATCTGAAATTTACCGCAAAGCATATATACAATAAAAAGTAGATAAAATAATCGTTGAAAAAAGGAATCCCAATAATTCAATGTGAAGTTTATTCCGTCAACGTTGCTTTATGCATAGAATGCACACAATCCTTTTTGTTTCTACAAAACAAACTATAGAGATACGTTAAGCATAAAACGTTCCATAAAACACTAAAAGCTCATTTCAAATTGGATTAAATTTAAGGCAACGCGTCGCGATGCAACGTTTTATACTCAAAAGATGCATTTAATATGTTGGGTGCACACTGATGATGCACAACGCTGCTGAAAACACACCGAAAACCTTTTAAAAAGAAGGGGGTGATATCATTTTATCGCAAATTAATGTTCGTTTGACTATGTGGGCAAAAATGTGGGTCTTAATGGCAATGGGGGAGGGAAGGGAGAGGAGTGTGTGCATAAAAACAAAGGATCAGGTATAGTGTGTAATAACAAGAACATGTAGATGTTGGAAAATGCAGCATTTAACGGTGTGTGAGCCCGACCAAACACAACAAACAAAAACAATAAACATTTTATGTGCTGTGTGTGTGTACTCGCGGAGGAGTCACAACCTAAACACGAAATATTTATCGATTCACTTTTGCCGTGCGTGTTGTCATGACACACAAAATGAATTAATTTTTAATGTATTTAATAAAATGTGGTGGAGGCAACAGTTAACTCAATACACAACAACTGGAATTTGGTGGGGTTGGCCCTTTTTTTTTTTTTTGTTTGTTACAACAATGAACAACGCATAACTGTATTCTTATATTACATCAATGTTGTGAGTGGGGAGGAGGGGGGGGGAGGGTGGTAAGAAAGCGCAAAAATGGGAGGATTAACAAAAATTAAACAATCCCAGGACCAAATGAACACACACACACCACTAAAAACGCAACAAACACAACAAAAGAAAGCAGCTCAAGGTTTTCCACATAACAAAACAAATAACCCAAATAACCATAGGTATACACAATTAGGTACAAGTATACTGCATGCATAACGGTACATTTAATAGGGATACAACGATGTCCTTAAGAAAAAAGTAACACACAAAAAGAAAAAGAAAAAAAACAACAACGTGTACATTCTTCAATTTGCCAACGAATTGAAGCAGCCCATGTTTATGTAAAATATATTATGCCGTTACACGAGCTGTACAATTTATACACCGTAATATACAGTCGGGTAGTGCTCGTACTTCTCGGTATAATATACGACGACTGTAGCCATAATACGGTTCAAGAGATTGCTTTATTTATCGTGTCATTTACATACAATGTCCTTTTTATTTTGAAATGGCTCGCTGCGCGCTCTAAGCGAAACGACATGGCTTATAATAATAATAATAATAATAATAATAATAATGATATAAGAAAGAGCTGATTAAGGACGAAAAGAAAAGTGAATAAAAAAAATTGCAGACCCCCCCCCCCCCCTCCTTCCATCCCCAATTATACGATTAAAGCTGAACAGCACTTTCTTAAATATAATTTATATAAGAAACGGTCGTTAAGCTCAATTTTCCTCTCCGCATTTTCTTCCATTTTTTTTCCCCATTTTATGTGTACATGATCCTTTTTAACCGCACACCCCTTTAATTTATGTTTCTCCTTTTTAACCGCTTCATGCTCCATATTATAAAGGAAAGCAGATAGCCACCCCATTCCACTACAAACATCATCATAACTTAAGATTTAATTTTCTTACAAACGTCGCATCATGAACTAAATGTCACTCAAGGATAAAATTGCTTCTCCTTTATTCATTTTACCTATACATTTAAGTAGTATGACATTAAATTTAAATGTTATTCACTTACAGCATGATGAAACGAGGGTTGATGTGCATTTAATCAATTATTAATAGCAGTTTCATCCTTTTTATTTAAGTGATCCTTCATTTAAAAAAAAAAAAAAATTGTCCTAAGCTGTTAAATGTCTTTGTACCAATTAACACAAACATACAACATAGTGATGAAGTATACAACAACGTTTAAAGACACCAAAATTAAATTCAACTCCAACCCCAGACCCTCCCTTTTCGCATGTAGCACCGTTTCCCACACCCCCTCAGGACGAAGCAACACATCCATCCCAATTTGGCCTAAAAGAATATTATATTCATTCACATAGTTGTCAGCTGTCAACTTTATTTTATTAAATGCGACAGACAATTCCGTTTTCTGGGCGCACATACCCTTAGCTTTTACACACTGTATACCCACTGCTTGAAATTGTACCTAATGAATTTAACGGTATGCGTATTCAAAAGTTGTGTGTGACAGTTATGCAATTTTCAACTCGCATTTCATCCTAAATGGAGGATGAAAAGTTGAGCATGGGGGTGTGGGGGGGGGGGGGGGGGTGGGGTGTGGGGGGGGGGTTCATGAGTTGTGCTTTCCTCCATTATAATGTTATATTGAATTGAAATGAAATTGGTTGGAAGATGGACTGTTTCAAAAATGTTTAAAGTTCAAAAGGACTTTTGGGGGTGGTTTTTGTTGTTCTGTGTTAAATTCACCTTTCTTGTAACGAATTTAAATTTGCTGTGCTTTCGGGACATTGCAGTTGTTTTTAAAAAAGTTTTTATTTGTTGTTTGACTTAATTTTATTTAGATTTTTAAGTCAAAATTATTTTAATTAATGATTTTCAATAAAAATTAAACCTTGAATATTTTATTTTCTGCATTTAAAAAATTATTTTTCACTCAATTCGTGGGGTGGCCTCACGAATTCAGTTCCAAAGAATTAGATTGTAACTAAAACGAACTAAATTCCAATATAGAACTTAAACTCTTTTAACTACATAAAAAAAACGATCCAAAAAATTGCTCACTTATTTGGTTATACCCATCGGCCATTCGCATATTCTGCTGAAATCGTCAATTTTTTATGATTTCGCATGCAGCTGCCGCATAGCTAGTTAGTTAATGCGGACAAAAATGTTTTTGTCAGCAGCGTGCCCTCTAGGTACACACTACACAACGTACATCCTTCTAATAATACATAATATACAAAATTATACAGCAAATCCCACTGAATACAAAATGAGTTAACCTTCCGTCTTTTTGTACGTGAATTACAGTTGCTCAAAAAAAGAGTCACACACACACACACACACACACAAAATATACATGCAATATATGAAATGTTTGATTATATTACATAAATAAAAGGAGCACCACCCCTCATTCCACCCTCACCAATTGATATTGATTAGTTTTTTAGTGTTTCTTAGAAATTGGACTCATTCGGCTACATGAATACACGTCGATATAATTGGGTGGGGGAGGGTTTTCTATAATACGTGGAAATACGCTTCATGAACTGGTGCAGTATTACAGTTTATCCTTTTTTAAAACTCATCATTATGGAGCATAAAAGTCCTGTATTGTTAAATTTTTTTTTTTTGAAAACGAGAATGAACCTTTACATAAATGGAAATGGTTTAATACGTTCGTCCTTTGTCAGCATTTAAGAAAAAATAGTTTCTAATTGCAATAAATCAAATTTTACAATATTAAGAAGTTCCATCTCAGAGAATATTAATTTTTTTTAAAACATTTTATTGGCAAATTAAAAAAAAATTCAAGGTCATGTTTTTTATTTTAAAAAACGTTGGTCATTTTAAATAATTATTTTAAATAAAATGCTTTTAGATTGTTGCAATGCTTTGTAAAAGAATGGACTTTGCAAGGTCAAAATATGAAATTTCATCAAATTATTTATAAATCTCAAAAACAATAAACGTTTTTGAAAATTTCTCACATCCTTTTAATTTATCAACATTTAAATTTAAGGCCACAATAAATTAAGACTCGACTCTCCCTGTCGTGTAGTTCTGTTCAGTTCAATACATGCATCCTTGAAACACGTCACAATATGTCATGTTTCCGAAATTATTTTTGCTTGAAGTAAGCTTTCGCAAATTACCATAAACATTACATTTTAAGGATATTCCCAAGTTTAAGGGTTACCAAAATATAATCATGCATTTGACCTTAAATAAACAAATTGCGTTTATCCGTATTCACCTTCAGTATTTTAATGTAGTAATGGTATACTTTAATAAGTTACAGCAACCACAATTTAATGAAAAAACAGTAAACGAGAGACTGATTTCTAAAACATAAACAATTGTTCTTCATTTTCAATTGTCTACACACTTTCAATAGGGTGCACCTTTGTGTTCAGAATAAATGAAAGGATAAAAATAAAGCAACAACAAAATATTGAAAACATTTGTGGTCGCTTTGTGCACTTGTCCATCCCATTATGCATGCGGCTACTTCATTTTGATATGCGAGGCGCTTTGTTATATTTGTTCTTTTACATATGTGGAAATGTGCTCCAGTTTCTTTTCAATATAAGCAGTGGACGCATTATATGTGACGGCCCATCATTTACTTCTTCCTTTTAGATGCATTCAAAATGCGGTGCAGATGTATTTATTTTTTTTTTTATTGTTCCGTTCATTCGAGAATCACAGTGTGCAGTTTATGTCTCGCTTATAACTGACCATCCTCTCCTGGCAGCAAGTTGCTGTGCACATTTTATTTGTGGCATGAATGATTATTGTCCATTCAAATTTATAAAGCTCAAAGTGGGGAGAAGGGAGGGTGGAAAAAAGGTTTTTGAAAACAATGTGAAGAATTTATTTGTGATTTTGAATTAAGGATCATTTGTGTGATTTTGTAAAACATTTCCCCATGTGTTTTCAATTTAACAATTCGCGTACAAGAAATTTCCACTTCAGCTATCACATTTTGGTGTGGATGGTATCCAATTTCTTGATGCGGAGAAATTGAACCGGTCGATTGTATTGATTTTGTAGATGTGTGCGTTGAAGGTTTCAAACGGAATTTGTACATAAGTTTTTTTTGTTTTTTTTTTTACGTGCTCATTCCATCTCCATTTCTTTTCCCTATGCTTTATTTCATTTTATTTTGGACAAAAGTATATTCAGCAATTCGTATAATATTGGCTCCAGAAAGTTTTTTGGTCCATCACAAAAAGTCAATGCTGATTTAAGGGTGGTGGTCTCAGGTATTTGTACTTAAGAAATTGATTTGTAACACAAGGGACGAGCTGAAAATCATGTTGTTTCAGCTGTATAAGTAAACATTACAAGACTCAACATTCAGAGTCCACATACAACTCACGACAGATGTGGGGAATGATATTTAAGTTCCCTGAAGCAATGAGAGACGGTTTTTGTGTGGATGTGAAAGCCAAGAAATAAATCACAGTCTCGTTTTGCAGATTATTTAGTTGTTTACAAGAAGTCATCAAATGAATTATTATTTTTAAGATTACTTAAGGACTTTCATCTCCTTACCAGATAATAATGTTTTTTTTATTTTAGCTTACTTTGAGCTTTTTTAAAAAGCAACAAACACATTTTTTGTAATTCTTATGTTTGCAATGACAAATGTCAATTTGCTTTATGTCCTTGTTAATAGTATTTGCTGAAGGTAATATTATTTTATTCAACAAAACTTGGATGTGTGACATCAAAAACATCTTTAATGATTAATTTTCATAAATAAATATCACTGTAAAAAATTGCTTTCCCCACTTAACGACCTGTGTTTCATTTTAGAATGCGTGAAATTGCTTCATGAAATTACCTGAACATTTTACAAGCAAAATAACATAAATGTCATGCGTAACTAATTTTTAGAAAATTTCAATTACATGACACAAATGTGCGAACATTTTTCTCTTTTGAAAATTTCATGGATGCAGTCAACAAATGTGTTTTGTATTATCCGCAAAATAAATGCATTTACTTTCAAATTATAAAATTTTGGAGAGATGTGTTGTTCCTTAATTGCATAAATTAGCAACGCCTGAGCACAACTAATTGGTAATATTGTCTACACATTAGTGTGCAATTAAGTTTCATTAAAATGTGAAAGTTTAAATGCATTTATTTAAATTTAATTGCACTGTAAAATAAAGTGTCTGCCGTTTTGTTTTGTGTTTAATAAAATCTTAGTCTAGTCAAATCCTTTTTTGTACACTATACATTTACGTTTCCCTCAACATCCTCATTCCATATTCATTTCACATATTTACCCACCCTGCACACATAAAACGAGATCCGCGCGGAACAACAAAACCGTGCGAAATCAATTTCACGAGGTGTTGTTAATTGTTTTATTCATCTATAGGGCTTCACATTGTGAATGCGACACATTAAATACGATATTATGGTGTTTAATTCGTCGACACCTTAAGTATTATATTGTATTAAAGCGCCGTTCGCAATTTTGACTAACCGTGTCGTCAGACTTCACCTGCAGATACAACAATATATTTACCATGCATATATACAGTCGATTGAAACACGAACCAACATCTGTATCAAATATAAAACGGAAATGAGAAGGGGTGTGGGGGCCAAAGGATGAGCATTATGGGGAGGAAAATGTATAAAATAAAAAAAATCAATGCTGAACGCTTTCACAAGGCAAATGCGGGTAAAATGGCTATTCTGGGCGACTCTGCATCACACAACGTGTTCGTTCAATATATTATGTTACACTTCAGTATAGTATACGCAATATATTTCAAGTCTCAAAGTTTTTCGTGTTATAAAGAAGCTGCTCACAAAACTGGTTTCTTAAGAGTTGAGGTGTGCATATAAGAAGGTAGCTCGGTACACCCAAACACATAAGTTTTGTGTCTTGACTTCTTACACACGCATTAAGTTTTGCAGTTTACAATAATATGATTAGGTCGCCTTTTTGTCTGTAACATCTTACGATGATGTATTATAACTGTGATTTAACTATAGCTCGTCTTAAGTAATACTTAATATAATATGGGGGACCCTACGCCAATGTGATTGGGTTTCGAAAGTTTAATTAATGCGGGTTAAATGGTTTGTTATGTAGATGAATTAATTTTAATCACATTTCCTTTGTGGTGTGCGTATTGTAAAAGGGTTTGGGTGCAGTCCTTTTTGAGCAGTTGTACGGTATACTTCACTTTATATCACAACAACTCTTTGCCGCTGTACTTGTCCAATGATTTAATTGAAGTTTATGTCAGCCACCTTTTAAATGGGGGCTTTGTGCGTTGGTACTTGGTTTTTTGAGGAAAAAAACCCCTGAAGTTATGTACGCTTTTTTTTGCTTCTATTTTAATGATACAATGAAGGTAAAAATTATGAAACATTTTTGAGTGGGGTACTGTTGTTTTAATTTTATGTCAAAACACAAAGCAATACATTTTCCATGTCTTCAAAAGTTCAAAAGTCATAAAATTTTGTTTATTTCAATATTGTGTAGGCGTTTAATGTGTAACATAAACAACAAAGAAAATTTCTCACAAACAAAATATGAATATTCCCATATCAAAAAAAAAAAAAAAAAAAAAACTGAATGAAATCTCTTTACACAAATGACTAAAAAGATCAAGCTCGTCTAATATCCGCCCAAAACAAGATAGACAGCATCCTGTTTGCAACAAAAAGGCTCAAAATGTGTACACGTATTATTATGTGAACAAACAAATTTAGTCTAGATAGATGTAATCGATCTCGTGTAAATAAATACAATGATGTGCATCATTAAAAGCAAAATACACAAACACACCCAATACACATAACGGCGTGATTATTAAGTTGCCTTGTAGCGATTTTCAATCACATTCATCCTTTTTACGCCGACACACCAAAACCAACCCACCAGCATTCCACCCACACCCAACAACTAGCTTGGGTCATAAAATTTCTGCAGTAAAATGTGTAGCGTGAAATTCTTGTGCAATCTCCGAGGCTGAACTTAAAAAGGTTTTTTTTTCTTATTTTCCCCTACACTCTCACTCTCTCTATACATTTGCAACAATTGTTATCACCATAATATTATATATAATGGTAATAGTACGTTGGGAGAAGAAAGACAACGTGGATGCACCCCCCCCCCCCCCCCTCCCCCAATTTATTGTATCATTATTGTGTCATAAATGATAACAAAAAAATAAAAATGATAAAAAACCTACACACACATAACGTCGAGTAAAAATGATTTGAGGTGACACCAATTTTAATATTTATTCAAATAAGAGCACACAACTTAAAATGAGTACCAACTATAATATGAATTTACCTGTTCACAATCTCATTAACGCCAATCAATTTGTGTGTTATTTATAGACCGTGTCCTCGAGCTGTCGTACCATGGCCTGATAAAAGAGAACGAGACATTTGTGGAAATTACACCCCTAATCAAGGTGGATGAGACGAAGATTTGTGATTTTCACATAATCAACAAGGGCAAAAAGGAGATACCATTTCAGGTGGGAGTTTCTCCTTTTTTTAATTTTTTTATTAAATATTCTTAGCAATTACTATTGATCATAGTCCTTATATTTTTGTTTATTTAATAAAAATTAAATGGGATTTAAATTTAAATGGCAAATATTCTTACAGATTGAGTTAGTCAACAACTTGGGTATCCTGCGAACCAAAAAGTCACTTAACTGTGAGAAACGTAAAAATTATAAGTTCGAGATTGCGGCCGTCTTTTGTGATGGGTCGTACTCAAAGAGGTTTGTCATCCCTTAACATTTCAATAAACTTGTTTTAACTAATAACATTTTAAATTTATAACACAGCGCTAACGTACACATATCTGTCATTGACATCAATGAGTATTCACCAACCTTCTTGCAGCCATCATACGTTGTTGAGGTAGGTCCTTTTTGGTGATGTGAGCAATTAAATTTGTGCGATAAATAAAAATGTTGTTCAAAAATTGATATAAAAATATTTAAAATTATGTGTTTCGCACATCCTTAAGGTGGATGAAGGACGACTGTATCAGGAGATCATCCGTGTTGAGGCTACCGACAAGGACTGCACCCCACTGTTTGGTGATGTGTGCAAGTACGAAATTTCGACCAAGGATCAACCCTTCTCCATTGACAATGAGGGCTCCATCCGCAACACTGATCCCCTTTCCCACAAGGTCTCTCACAATCACATCTTCTCGGTAGTCGCCTACGATTGTGCCATGAAGAAATCGGCACCGGTTATGGTTAACATTAAAGTGCGGCGCGTGTGCGAGATGCGCATCGTTGGCATTCCAGAACGCATCGATTATCCGGTAAGTTTTTTGAAAACCCTTAAAAAAAAAGTTTAATTAAATTAATTTAATTACAGGCCCATTCATCGGAGAGCACATCCTTATTCCCAAAGCTTCATCTTGAATTGTGTGACATGGATTGTCATAATCAGGATATGGTTATTGAATCAAGTGTGTCCTTAAAGGTGAGAAGCAATCTTTATTAGTTTTTGAACTCAAACATTTTTATTTTTAAATTCAATTTATTTTCTAGACAAAACATATCTCATTCGGTTGCGATCGTGATGCCACTAAATGTGCTCAAGAAGATGTTATCGATTTGTTGCCCAAGGAGACTGAATGGACAAAGAATCTAATATTCGATGAAGGCCCTGAATCAATTTTCCACTTCGATGGTACAGCTGGAGCAATTGTTCCCAAATCTGTGGTGTCCCATCACGATTTTGCATCACAACCTTTCAGCATTTCCACAATGTTCCGTCATCGCAGCCGTCAGACAACTGACAAACACATCAAGGAGCATATCATTTGCAGTGCTGATGATCATAGTGAGTTATCCCTTCAAAGGTTATTTCAAAAGTAGATGAAACTAAGTCACATGTTATTTGTTCCAATCCAGAAATGAATCGCCATCACATGGCCCTGTTCGTCCGCAATTGTCGCCTCATTTTCCTGCTGCGCAAGAACTTCAACGAAGGCGATCTCAACATGTTCAGCCCAGCTGAGTGGCGTTGGAAGTTACCACAAGTGTGTGACAATGACTGGCACTCCTACACTGTGAACGTTGATCTACCCAAAGTAGATTTGTATGTGGATGGCATTAAATTCACCCCCACTGCAGAGGATAAACACAGCAATCCCGAGGTGATTGATGACTGGCCACTACACGCAGCACATGGCATCAACGCAACGCTGACAGTAGGTGCATGCTACCAGGGCAGCGAGAATTTGTTGAAGCACGGCTTCAGCGGTGACATTTCAAGCATTCAATTTTCACCCAGCAAACTGTTGACACCCACCCAAATCCAGTGCGGCATTGAGTGTTCGGAACACCTAATTGCACCAACTGATCACTTGTTGCAGCCAGTGCAACAGGTGAAATCCAATGTGCAGCTGAACGAGGTGACTGTCGAAGGCAATAACAAGACAAATGTGGAGCAATTATTGCAAAATATTCAATACGTCAACACCAAGGTGAATCCCACAATTGGACGACGCAACATTGAGCTGCAGACAACAGTCAGTTGTCCCAACAAGAAGGTCATTCGATTGCCCACAATTGAGAGCTACATTATGGTCACCGAATCGATGGTGCCGTCAGCGGCGGCGGCTACAAAAGAGCCCGTCGTCAGCACCGTCAATCGTGTGGTCAGTGACAAACCGTTGACCGAACAACAAAAACCACAAATTGTTATCACAGGCAACCCCAATCACTTGATCTCGTATCCGGACATTAAGCAAGGTGTCCGCATTTGGGCAAACATCAGCATTAATGTGTTCAGCGAGGGACACATGAAACCATTGCTGCAAAAATTGGACTCATGCAGTGTCACTGTGTTCCCCAGCTTGAATCCAGATCACGAAGAGATCAGCATTGATGGGGATGAGCAAATATCCGCCACACTTGACATCAAGACAAACATCAATAAGGATGGGGTTGAGATGACGGGCTACGACACAATCAGCAATTACTTGCAGGTGCTCAAGTCATTGGTGTACACCAACAAGAAGCCAGCTTACTACTTAAACAGGGTGTTCAAGTTGTCGTGCGCCCAAGTTAACTTCCACTTTAGGAGTATTGAGTTTACACTCACGTTGACCGTGTTGCATCCCAAACAAACACCCACAATGGCACCAGTTGCACAAAAGGATCATGGTTTGTTGCAACACAAAATTGTAAATGGATTTATTTAGATAATAATTAATTTTTTTTTTCTTCAGATTCCAATATGTTTGCATACGCCATGATTCATTCCCATGAGATTCAAGAGCCGGCCTCCAGAGTATCCAATGTTATCCAGAAATGTATGTATACCGAATTCTGTGCATCCACATCCAATTGATTGAATATATATTTATTATTGCCATCATCACATTTACAAAAGAGAAAACAAAACTTAAACCATAATCCTTTTTCTTTCTTTTGTTTATTTCCATTATTGTTGTTGTTGTATGCGCGGGTAAATCAGCTCAAAACTCCCACTCCACAATGTTGATCGTTGTTATTTGCGCCTCATTTATTTTGCTTATATGTGGCGTCGGAATCGCTAGACTGCGTAATAGCTCAGTAAGAAACATTGAAAAGCATCAGCCATGTCCAAAGGTAGAACAATTATTATTGCCACATTTTTAACAACATTTTTAATGTTGAATTTAATACAAATTACTAATGCTTGGCATTATCCTTTTTCGTCCCGATTTTATGCGTACTTTTATATTCGACGTATGTAGGTAGCCTCGGATCAGCAATTGGATTGGGATGATTCAGCGTTAACAATAACCATCAATCCGATGCAAAATGGCAATGTGTCAGATGAAAGCTCTGACTCGGACAACTCCGACTCCGAGGATGAAGAGGGTAAGCTGTACTTCTAAACAATTCATTCATGATTTAAAATATTCAGCCATTAGTTTGTATTTTTTTTTTACATATTTTATAGAGATTTTATTTATCGTTTTAAATAGTAACTTTTTTTTGTTTGTTTATTGTTAAACCAAAAAAAAAATTATTACATTTAAAAATATAACTTGAAAAATAATAATTAACAAAAAAGAAGCAAAAAACAAACAAACAAAAAAACAAAATAATAATTTGTAGCCTGCCAAAGTGGACAGTTGTCAGTGAGCATGGATCAGGGTGTATAGACTGATCTGTTGGGTATTGGGTTGAAATGGCGTATGTATGCGATAAGGGGAAAGTACGTATAATAATAGTTGCCTCAACCAAACAAAAAAAAAAAAAATACAAATATTTTTTTAAAAATTTACGATTTGAGGATCGTGTCACCATTCCAAGTCCTTTTCATCATTGTCAGTGTTGTAATATTTATTATGGTTATATAATTATGATTATATTTGTGTATATTTGTGTCAGTGGCAGTGCGAAACATTCAAAGGATTTAAATTAACACGATTACACTCGGAAATCCTTTTTTAATTTTTTTTTTTTAACTTTCCCCAAATTGATTTTTGATACCAAATCGGATTAATTGTCACTGTGTGGCTTTTTTCGTGTTTTTTTCAGTGCACAAAAATTTTTATTTTCAAATAAAAAGGACATTTTATTATTAATCCCTTAATTTTTGTGTTTGTTTGTTTGTTCTTTTATTCCTGCTGTTTTTATTATTTTTTTAAATCCTTTGTTTTTACAAACTAAATATTGAGCAATGGGCGATAGTGATTCCAATTTTTTTTTTTTGGAATTATAAAAGTTTTGAATTTCCTTAGCTTTAAAACTTATGGATTAAATTTTTCACTATTAAAACAATTTAACATAAAACCGTCTTAAGTTCTAACAACCCTAATTGACTTGTTTTATCAAACTTGGCTTAACTTCACTGCCATCTTCTACGTTAAGTGATTACCAACTCAACTTTTGACCCTGACTTAAAGTGTGTCCCCGAGTAGATGTTTTATATAATATAATACAGTGAAAGGTCTTTTGTGCCATCATCTCTTTAGTAGTTCCAAAGTTCATTCTCAATTTCCCGTGTGAAATTAAGGATGAATTTAGGCCGGAGTGCCCTGAGCATAATATAAAGTCTCCCAGGTGCTTCCGTCAGAGTGCTTCGAAGACTGGACAGTCGCAAGCGACGTGAGCTGACGTTTCGGGGCTTTCTTTGACGATCTTTTGTCAGCACTTTGATCTTATTGTACAAGTTAAATTTTGTGGCCAGAATTACCTAAATTACTCGAACTTCATCTCGAATATGAACTTATTATTTTTAACTTTGAAACTAATTTGACATAAAAAAAATATTTAAAACGAGTTATTTTTATTAAAAGTTTTAATTTCCAAACTATTTTGGATGTTTTTTTATTTTCAAATTTTGGGACCTTTAAAAAACGTAAAAAAATCCGTAAATCTGATCCTTAGCCTGTAACTGTATTTTTAAAATTAATTACTATTTACGACATACCATTTTTGTTTCCTTAAGGACCTCCCTTTCCGTAAAAATTAAAATTTAAGGTAGAAAACCTAATTTTTGTTGTCATTTCATAATTTTTTTCGGGACATTGTCACTGACCTATAACATTGTAATTATTGTCAAAGTACTATATAACCGATTGAACAATCGCTTCGCAAATATACGCTGTCATGTATACCTATTATATGCCAATGCCATTCCATTTCTGTCTGTATAACACTGTTACACTGAATATCTAGTCTTTTCTCTCTCTCTCTCTTTCTGCAGCCTCTTTTTTCTGTCGCTTAAATGATTATGTTATTGTTATTTATTATATTTTAATGCTCATACGTGGGCTCATTTCATTGGTTATTTGCGTTTCGCGTAATTATGTGGTTTTTGCAATTGTTTTTGTGTCACAATATATTGTGGTTATTGTTTCCAAGGTTTTTGTGTGCGCTTTCAATTGCATTGAGCTTATTTATATTTTTAACAAAAAATTTCTGTTCGCGTGTTATTCACAGTTTAAATTTTATTGCTATTTATTTACACACAATACACACTTCTATCACACTTTTTATGTGCCTTTTCCCCTCTGCTTTTGTAAATTATATTGTACTTAAATTCAATATCTTTAAAGTGAATTATTTAAATGAAAAAACAATGAATAATGAAGTTGACTTAAGTTAATTTAAATTATTCCATTTTATTTATTTAAATAACAATTCTTTTAAATATTCTTACACTCTTTTACATTAAAACAAAATAATTAAACAAAAAACGGATTAAAAAAAAATATATTAATGAATGTTTCTCTTTTCACTCCCCCTCCTCCACACTAACCCCCCTTCCTTCGTTGTTCCTTCATCTACATTGCAGCAACAAATGGCCGATATAAAAACGTCAGTCAACTCGAGTGGGACAATTCAACCATGTAAGTAAACGATGTGCGTTTATGACGTTTACAAGAAGACGTGTGCAACAAGATGAATATGAAGCAGCTATAAATTGATGAAATATTACATTACAAAAAATATAAAATAAAAATAAAAATATTGAACTAAAAACTATACGTACACAACAATGGAGTAGGAACCCCTGGTGCGAGAATTCGTAAACGCAATTTACATTACTTAAAAATATAACATAAAAAAAATGGATAAAAAAAAAAAAATGTAATTAGCGATGCGGGACAATTTATAAATGTTTCATCCTAAAAATATATAAAAATATATATATTTGTGTATGTGTATGGACGCATTTTACACCATTGCAGATATCATTTGCATAAATAGAGCTAAATTAACATAGAAATCCAACGCTCAGATTAAAATTTAAATACAAAAAAAAAACACACAAAAAACACTGAAGCAACACATTTTGTAGGTGAACTCTTTTTTGTTTGCCAATTTCTGGCAAATTGGATTAAAAAAAAAAGAAACGGACTCGCCGTTTGTATAGTGAATTGTTTTTTAATTTAATTAAGTAATTTTAAATGAGTTTTAATGTATAAAAGTGTTCCAGGGTTTTGGATTAATTTTTTTTTTTTTGTGAAAATATATTTTTTGTAAAGCATATCATTCTGTCATTTTAGTTATTAATTATCGTCTTAATATAATTTTATCAGTTCTTCCGTATGTGTAAGTGCATTTACATTTTTGTTAAAGTCCAAAATGAATATGAATGTGTGCACTTTTTGATGGTATTTTCGGCTTAATATTTACTATACGGTCTGAATAATTTTAAATCACAAAAAAGTTTTAGTTGGTTAATTTGTTTTGGATTTTAAATTAATATGATAAGTTTTTTTTTTATGATAAATTATCAATTTTACAATAACTTACGTAATAACTGTAAAAAAAAACGCAAAAAAATCCCTTCAAAGTTAATTTAAAATCAATAGCTTATGACCGCAGATGCGGTGGTAAATTGGCAAAAAAATTACTGTTATTAAGTCATAAAAAACTGTTATTTAAAAAACATCTTTTTTGCATTGTTAAATTATCAATCAAAATAAAATAACCGTAAATATGGTTTAAATTGTATTAACAAATTTGAAAAATGAAATTAACGACAGTAAAAAAAAATTATGATTGAAAAGTAAAAAGATAAATTATATATATTATCATCATTTTGTGATATTTTTTGGTTTGATAATATAAAAACACATAATTTCTTTACACTTAATGTGCTGAAAAAAATGAGGGGAAATGGAAGTTAATTCATTAAGGAATATAAGTTAATGAGGCCAATAAACATTTGCTTTATTGGTTCAATGACTAACACATTATGGCGACTTCATTTATTTTTTAAATTCTTTTGTATCATTTTTTTTTCATTTTAGAACGTGACTACTATAATTGAGTAAAAAATTATTTCCTAATCAAATTAACGTTTATTGAAAGGCTATACATAAACGCACTTGAACAACTTAATATAAAGACAAACAAAAAAAATAAAACACACACACACACACATACATACTTTATATATATTTAAAATATATATATATTTTTAGATATCAATTGTATATACATAAAGGATATATCTATTAAATTTAAAATGAATATTGAATGTAATAAATAAAATAAAATAAAGTAAAAAATAATTATGCAGTCTATATAAGTGGATCAACAAGCTATCATTTATTTAGCACAGGCAGATGAGCATTTAAAATTGAGAGGTAATACATTTAAATTGAAAATAAAACTTTAAAAATGAAATCAAATTTATGAAAAAAAGCAGATTGATCGTATAATTAATTATTAATTTATGGAATGAATAAAAAATTCAAAAATTGTAATCAATGTGTACATTTTCTTTATATTATAATTGTTTAATACACAAAAAATAAAAAACAAAAAAATTACTTAATTCAGATACTAAATTTAAATTAAAAAAAAAATTTATAAATCAGACATATTATAAATGTATGTTCTAGTATATTATGTATATGTATCAGTGAAAATGATGATGGTAAATTAAAATGGAAAACAAAACATAAAAAACATTTGAGGGAATAATTTTAAAATAAATACTTAAATGTAAAATTTAAAACAAGTATAAAAAAATCCAATCTTCTAAGTAAATGTTGTCATATTTCACAAAGAAAAAAAAATTTAAAAATCAGAATACAATACATGATGTAAATCGTCCGATATATTAATGTAAACGTGTCATTTAACATGTAAGGATCTATGTAATGAAAAATATCTCTAAAAAAAAATCCACACATTATCTTATATATATAATTAATTAATATACTTAAACAATTGAATGATAAATAAATAAATAAATGCGCATGAATGGAAATTCTCCCCCCTATCCGTTTGTTCTTTTTTTTCGGTCATAGTTGCAATACATAATAGTATTTGTTATTATTAATAAAATACGTATAGTGATTTGAATGCAGGTAAAAAAAAAAAAAATATTATCACAAAATAAGAACAGTAATTTACGATCAATGATTCTTTTAATCCACTTCAAAATGAGATCGATTTTATTTATTTGTTTTCCCCCATTTAAGTCCTAAGTTTAATAATTCAATGTGCGACAAAAATGCAATATTAAATTAATTGTCGAGAATTGTGCACAAATTATTGAACTTACAAATTATTGATCCCAATTAAAATAAATGAAGAACTCTAATTTTTTAAGTTTTTTTTTCACAATCATTTTTTAAAAATTGTGTGCTTGACTTTTGTTGGATTGTTGCTTTAATGTCAATGCATCAATAATGTTTAAATTGAAATTAAATTGAAATTTATTGCAAACTTAACTATATAAACTACAAACCAGCTATTATAAATTGAGTATTTCTTTAACATGACAAACAACAAACTACTACAAATAACTATCTATATAAAATAAATACAAAATAAGAGCTTAACGTCTCTGAAAACAACAGACAAACCCAATCGCTTCACATGAAATGCCACAACATCATCAATTAATTATTGTATAGCTAAATAATATTATATTGTCATAATGTAACTGTATAATCCAATAACTTAAATTCCGAGCTTCAATTGCAACCAAATATAATTAACTAAATTCCCTGTACAAAATCAATTTTTTTTACAGTGTTTTATTTTGATTTAACAACAATAAAAATAGTACTGTTTAATCAGAATAAAAAAAAAAAAAAAACACCCCCTACTCCCCACACAATATTAAACAATATCAAAAGTATTAAAAATGCAACAAACAAATTAAGTGCACTGTGTGAAACGAATGAATCTAAACAATAATAATTAAATGACAAACCAAAATTTGAAAACAAACATTTACGTGTGACTTATGTGCTTAATGTAGAAATTACTCTATCGGCTTATGATGAATTTATTGACACTTAAAATATTGAATTGAAATTAATGAATCTTATTACAATTAAATCATTGCAATTTAATTAAATACAAAATTAAGTATGTAAATTTAAAATAAAAATGAAGAAGAAAAAAAAAACAAATCAAGTGAAACTTACATAGACTCAGTGTAGACTTGGCATCATTTTCATCATATTTGCGTCCACTAACATTTTCAACAGTATAAAGAAAACGTATAAAAGTAATATTTAAATTAAACAAAAATAAATTAGCAATGAGAACAAAAATGAAAGAAGAAAAAATGTAACATGTAAAACAAATCAACAAAAATTTATTTAATATTAAACGATGATCCATTTAAATGCATTAATGTAAAACGGATTAAAAGTAAAAACTAAAAATATAATTAACATTAACAAATATAACTATAATGGATGGTGATGTAATAAAACATGACAACATGCAAAACGTAAATTTAAAATATAACAAAAAACATATTTAAAGACAACTACAAATAAATAAAATACACAATTAACAAAATGTATTAAAATACACGGATAAATGTATAAAAAGTAAAACCTAATTAATGACTATATACATATTTTTAAGATCTTTTTTGTTTGTCCGCATTTTGTTGAAGAATTTAAATAACCCCGTACAATTTGGATGACACATTTTTAGCACACAAATTTCTGTCTGTATAGTCCAACAACAATTAAAATGCGTCACATCATCAATTATTTGAAGCATAATACTACAGTGAAGAAATAAAGTTGAGTGAACTAATTATTGTAACGCAAAATAACATCCATTTGAAGCATTAATTTTTATGCTGCACGTTAATTGCTGATGCGTAGACAACCCATTTTTTTTTTTACAACATTTATATTTACGATGTTAATTTAATTACTTTGTACTTAATTATAATTAAGAATTAAATTTATTATTTTTAAATGTTTTCTTCATTATGAAATTGTTTTATTATTAATTGAATTATTTTCAAATTAAATAATTTAAGCCAGATTTTTAAATGTTTTAACATGTTGTAATTTGTGTTGCCTTTAATCGTTTATATTTTTAATAATTCTTGTTATCCAGTCGTTTTATTATTAACTGCACAATGTTGATTTGTTGACTAAAACTAAAAAAAAAATATTAATCATTAAATTGGTTTAATTTAATTTAATTTGTAACGAAACCATTTTTTTTTTAAATCTGCAAACAAAATTATTACTGCACTTTGTCCTCGGTGAAGCGCCCTCATTTATTAACTTCTTTATAATCAGTTTGTGGAAATATTTCATGAGAGAAAACAAAAATAAAATAACATATAAATAAAGCGCATCTTTTATATTTACAGAATACTAATATTATTATACACAAAACTAAATAAACAATATGACTAAGATGTTATGTTAATTAAGTAATTATCGCATTTATAGCGGTGTTTCTCTGCGCTGTGCAATTTTGAAAAACCTTTAAACATTATTTTAGGGACGGTGCTGTAGCCATTTTTTTGGGAGAATTTTACAGATGGATTGGAAAAAGTAATTTTATTAAACACGTATTATGAAGGAACATTGCACTTTTTTTTTTGATACTTTAAATTTATTTTATTCCCCTTTTTTTTCTATCAATAAATTGTTCCTATTTTTGAATCTGAAGTTAAACGGAACAATACAAGACATTTAACTTATTAATGTCTTCTTTAATTTGTAATAAAATAAAATTCTCTATAAAGATAAGAAAATAAAAACTTGCACAACCTTTAAAAGTCAATCCGAATTGAATAATATATTAATCATTTAAATTATTCCATCCGATGTGAAACTGCAGTAGGTGCAGCAGAAGCAGCAGGCTAGCAACAGTCACAATCCATTTGCCATCTTATTTCTATACTACATCCGAATTTCCATAAATTCTCCATAAAGTTTCCCATTTCATCAAATGTTGTGCCATAAAAATGCCACACCACCATTCATTCAAATATTCTCAATCAAAATCCATGTTGCGGTTGTAGCCTAGCTACTATTCCAATTTAAATAAAAATAATTTTTCTGGCAACCTTGACTGTTGAAAAGATCGTGATTGCCATTTATACCATCGCAGGCCACAGCTGTACATGATCCCACTCTCGACCACCCAAACACACGTCACATTTAGCCGACATATTTTCAAATGTCACTCATTATTCTGCTGCTTTTTTTATATTAAAATGAAGTCGGCCGCCACAATCGCCATTTTTCACGCAAACTCGCAACATTCTAAAACACCACAAATTAATGCCACTAACATCCAACCACGACCTACCAAAATACATCCTCTCTTTTTTGCTGTATTTTAATTAATATTTTAAAAAATTTGCATTTGATGAGTCGTCCAACGTGGCACAGAAATCTCCAACTTTTTAACGGTAGATAACCCATTTTGTCGTAAAAAGTAAAAATATGTGTCAACAAAACTTGAATAGTGCTAATGAGATTCATATTTGATTCCACGCTTGTGACTAACGCTATTTTCCGTGACAATTAGCAAGGAACAAAAGCGGATGGAAGAGGGAAACAAGTAATCAAGTCGACCTTGTCCGTGAAAGATAATCGCTTCACCTATATTAATAGATAGGTGAAACGATCATCTTAAATATCGATCATTTAAAACAAACGCCTCTGAGGATAGAAACTTTTTCCTAACTTTAAATAGATTTAAAAACAGATTAAAAGAATATTTTAAATAATTTTGCATCAGATTGGTTTGGTAACACGTAAGTACGCCGACGTTTGAGAACATTATTTTGCATAATTCTTTTTCAGTAAAATTAGGAGGTCATCGCCTATAATTAAGTCACGCCCATCAGTTAAGTCACGCCTACTAGTAAAGTAACGCCTATTTACGGGACGAGATTTCGTTTCAAATAGTGAATAACCAAGGGCTTTGTGTACTAAAATGTTACTTAACCTTGAACATTAAGCCCTTTTCGAATGTTTCATTTTAAAACGATCTAAAAAAGTTAATCGTCATGTCTTTATTTACTCTCAACATACAACAACTCAAAGCCACGCCCACTTTTCATTGATTTTTCCAAAAAATTGATTCCTAATTATTTTGTAATTGATTTTTAGTTGATTTTAATGGCAGTTTGGAAAGGTTTTAGGTTACTTCCGCAGCAAAAGGAAGCCCAGCCCCTTCATTCTCGTTACATTTAAATAAATAAATTTAAATCGAATTATAATAAATTTTGAAATTGGATGATGCAAAAACTATCCATTTTTTACTTTTTAGGGTACCTTATAAAAATGAGATTCGTTAATATTCCGTCTTAGTAATAATTGTGAGAAACATCTAAACTTTTATTAAAAATACAAATTTCAGAAGCCTTTTTTATAAGTCAGAGTATACAAAATATGTTCACATCATCTTTCAAAGACACCGCAAAAAAAAAATTGAAACCAAGAATTGCAGAAAATAGCATTTTTGCCCAAAAACTCCAAGGATTTGCCCAAAAAAGCGCAGAATCTCACTTAAAGGAAGCAAAGGACAGTGGTCAAAACTCCGCTGGCACAAATGCTGGCGCAGTGAAGAGCATTTGCTGCTTCACCGGCTGTTTTCTATATTAAAGACTCCACTACTCCAGTAAAAGTAAACTAAATCAGGTGAAATAAAGCCGGTTCTGCGGTGGTGATTGATAACACGATTCGATGGCATTTATGGATTTAACTAGCCGGTCTTTTACCCATTGGTGTGAGCGATCACACCAGTCGTGCACAGATGATGCCTTTTTGGGAGACTGTGTCAATTTGCCATTATACTCGTATTTTAAATTAGGAATAACATGCGAATTTATTGCCTTTGTTTCACGCTTGCTGTTATAACATTTATGGGATGAAATTTTTGGAGATTTGAATTTGTGCGATACAGTTTGATGACGCAGCAATGTAGGACTTTTTTTCGATTGTGGTTTAATTTAACGGACAAGTAGTAATGGGATTTAAATTTTGGAAAGCTTTTGTTATACATCCAATGGAGTGGTGTTAATGTGCACATTTGTTTTGGTAGATCTTGGGTTTATAAATCGCCTGTTCCCAAGGATTATGCGTTATCCTATACGTCAGACTACAATGCGAGGCTTAACAGCTTTAGGGCGAGAAGGATGAAACCTAATCACCTTTTTGCATTATCAATTACATCAAATTTGCATGCAGCCACAAACTCCGAAACCACACAAAGGCTTTAACATGCTCGTATTATGTGGAAAACTCAACCAACTTAGTATGGTGTGTGACTAATGATGATTGATGCCAACTATTGTCAAACCACAATTGTAATGAAGTTTACAGAATCTCAGGGAAAAACATATTTTGGTGTTGAAATTAATACAACTTTTTTCAGGGTTACTTGGGGTCTGAACCATAAAATCATTCGCATTTAATTCGTCACTTTAATTGATGTCAAAGATGACAATCTCCCTTCAACTTCACGTTCAATATTCCTCTTTTCAATAAATAAATAAAGCGAGTTCACTTTACAAACGCATGCAAATGCGCGAGGCTCTCAGGCACCGCATTTTCTCCTCCCATTATAATGCTCGCATACATTTTGCCACATTTGAATGGTGGCTGCAGATGGCATTCACCCAATCAGGCATGGCATTTGACCGATTATGCAACAGCACCACCAAATGTATGTGACCGCATTTGAGCACTCTGCTGGTGTTGCAACACACCACTCATCGCACCACAACACATATGCCGCAAAAGCTTATAATAATAATAATAATAATAATAATAAAATACAAAGGCGAGAGACAGCAAACGCGCATCTTTAATACGTGTTGGCTTTTACCTGCTCTTAAGACGTGCTTACATTTTCTTATTTTGCTCATCTCTTCTTCTTTGGTTGCGGATCATTTAATATCGCTATTGATTTTATATATCTGTACAATGTGACAGGTTTTGTTTTCTTTTTGTGTGTTTTTTGGTTTATGTTGCAGTGTGTGCTATCCACCTGTACAAAGACAATAATATTTTTGGCTTTTCTAAATTTAAGCGCTTGATGCTTAAGGTAAAATGTCGACGATGTCAATTTGGATGCGTTTTAATGAGTGAAACGTTCCAATGATTTATGATCACGAAATGAGCGGCAATTTTTTTAATTTTTCGATTTTGCAATTTTCACCAATTAAATTGTTTTTGTAGGTTTTTATGTGGTAATAAAATAATTGCAAAATTAAGCTTATAAAAATCTTAATTAAAAAAATGTTTAAAAAAACAAAAAACGCCAGAACTTATGTAAAGATTTAAGCACGTCCTAGAAATATATTAAAGTCATTTCAAAATTGCACCCCCAATATCGCGTTACTTCCTCTCTAAATATTGAAACATGGTGGGTCCGAACGAATTCAAAAAATGTCTTCATACTTTTACTTGGTTTGCATCTCTTCCTCATTTTTTTTCCACTGCACTACTTTAAATTAAGTGGGTAACCTTTAATATACCAGAAGTGCGCTACTTTTAAAAATCAAAAAAAAAAAAGATCCAAAATCAAGGTCTTAAATAGATTGTACAATAAAATTTTAAACGAAAAAAATTTGGAAGGGGAAAAATCAAAACCAAAAAAATGTATTCGGCCCGCAACTGTTTAATTCTGCAAATTATCTGATAACGAAGTGTTGTGCATGAATGCAGCAGTAAGTCTTTTTTTGTTTCGGATTTTTTTAATAATTTTTTTTTTTGTGAATGTCTGGCATCCAAATATTACCTAGAGCCTTGTCCCACATTCTGATTAACATTTGTTTTGTTGTATATTATTGGAAGCAGCAGCACCACAACCAGCAGGCAGCAGCAACAACAAAAAATAACAAGGAGGTGGAAAAATGAAACGAACGAGATCAACCGCGAGCGCATATAAGTATTAAAGAAAAGTTACTTTCTATATACAGCGCAGAGTTAAGAAAAATGCAAAAAAACAAAAATAATAAAAAAATGGTAAGAAAAAGACAATCCATTGAATGACATATTAAATTGGCGGAGCGCGCGCATAGAGGCCACAGTGTGGTGGCATTTCAACATGCAGATTGGAAATGGTAAAGACTATAGGGAAATGAGATCGTGCTTTTATTGGTTTGTCTATTTTATAGAATTTTCATTGTGCCAAAAGTTATTCGATTGAGATCCTTAAAAATTTAATAAACCGTTATCTAATAAGTAAAGACTCTAAAGAAATAAATAGGAAATAGGTTAAGCACTTAAGGCTTCAAGCGATCAATGAAAATAGATGAAGACCCTAAAGAAATCAATATAAAATTGGTTGAGACCCTGAAGCGTTAAGCGATCGATCCAAAAAAGTTTAAAACCCTAAGGAATTGAATGGAAATTAGGTAAAATTTTTAGCAATCCGTTAAGACCCTAAAACTTTAAGAGCGTAATGTAAAGGTTCTTAAAACCCTAAATACTATCAATGTAACCTTGAAAAATTACCTAAATTAGCCTTTTACAAAAACTAGGAGGTCCTTAATGAAGTATTTTGTAATTTATTACAATAAAAACCGGCTTAAATTATAATAACTTTTATTCCTTTTCAACAATCCAAAGATGCTTAAAATTAAACGCCTGTTGAGACTCTAATTTCGGGTCATACATTAAAAAAGGTAAGTTGTTGTCTTTAACATTAAAGGATGATCACGAATAGTGGTTTAGTGTTCTGAAACTTAATGTTATGCCTCTCATGTAACAAGAAGTCATTAAATTGGAAGAACATGCTGATAATACACTAACAATTCCCGTGAAAACCCATAAAATGTGTACGACATGTGAATTGCATAATTAGACAAAGGTTCATTGAGTGCACGTGTGATGAAGATGGTTTCTTTCTTATAGCACTGCTGCTGTCACCATTTACTTTTAATTACAATTTTCAGTAAAAATGTGGCATTGCCGTTTCTGCCCTAAATTTAATTTTTCTCCGTAGATGAGAACCTAATCACAAAACAATTGAAAGTATGTGCAACTATTACGTAAAGAAAGAAATCTCTTCATCTTTGATCGGAGGCTATATATGCCTGCTGTTATACAAATTTTACACACACGATATCTCGGATACACCAATAATAATTTTCTTATCTTTATACGGTTACCGTATGCTCAATCTTAATATTAATCTTTGAAATTGACTATACGCCACACAATGACGCGATGGAATTTTGATAAAAAAGCAACTTTCTTTCATTTTCAACTTTCGTTAAATGCCTCGTCTGTATAATTTAAGGTGTCTTTTTATTTTTATTTTTTAATCGCCGTTTATATCATAGCTCAATATTGTGATTTTTTTTTAGTTAGAGAGCACTGTAAATTAAGGAGCTCCACAAGGACTTTTGGATCGAAATAATTTATAGCTGATGGAAATATGAGCGTTAATTTTCTGTGTTTTTTTGTGTTTTTTTTTTAAAATGACTTAAAGTCAGATTAATTTATTGGGGGCTTTGAGGGTTATTTTGCTTTAAGGATCTCCACTCATTATATTAAATTTATCCTAGTTTATTATTCTAATGACTCCTAAAAATGTTGCATGAATTTAAAAACAGTATTTTCAAATTGCTTGAAATATTACATTTTGATTTAATAAATTGAATTAATTTTGTGAGACTTTTAAGTAAAATTAATCAAATTAAAAAATTACAATAACTTAATAATTTAAACAACTAATATATTATTAACATATGAACTAAAAGGATCCTTCGCCAATAAAATTCATCTGAAACAACAAGAAAGCAAAACCATTACGATAATAAGACAGTCGAATAATCCAACTTGAAAGTCCTTTATTGTGCATATATTTTTAATAAGTCATAAGGACGAATTAGTGGTTTGTATCCCTTCAACATTTAAAGATCTTTTTAACGTGTATCATTCAAAATTGTGAATTGAAAATCGAACACACATTTTCCCCATAATCATTAATTAACCACTTCGTAAAAACAGTGAAAGAAGAACTCCCGTTGAGATTGAAATGACAAGAAATTGTGACCGCATTTAGGTTGTCACCAGGATGTGTCTCATATCATTGCGATGTGTTGCACAATTTTGCGTGGGACACACATATTATGAGTGAAAGTGCATTTTTTAATTTCATCACCAATATTCATTAATTAAACAAGAGATGAAAGCGATGAAGGGAAGGTGAGAGATAAAAACAATTTAAAACAACATTGTAATTATTAACACTCACGTAACAACAGCAATAACAGCTCAAAGGTGTAAAAATTTGAATTAAATTGAAAACAAACACAAACAAAAAATGTTGTGCACATTTAAAGTTATTGCGAAAATGATGTTTAAAAAAGTGTTATTAAACAATTTCACTTTAAAGATGCGCTGTTTTTATGATGAGTCGGATGAGATTCGCAATTTATTTTGGATTTAAAAAAACTTTGGATGATTTTGGTAAAAATATTAAATTGCATTGCGAAAAAAAGGAAAACTTTCTGGGTGTTGCTTGATGTTTTTAAAGAGCATGATCAATTAAGACTTCAATTGTATAGAAACACATCCTTCTGTTGTTATAAAATGCTGTTTATTAAAGTTGTGACTCTTTTAGGGTTGCATTCTTGATGTTACAACTGGCCAGTTAGCAAATTCCGAACTCAATGATTAACAAGTTTGGAATTTTATAGATTAGGTTTAACTTTTTATAAATGCATTGACGTTCTGAATTTAATTAAAAGGAGATGAAGGAGGGTTTTCATTAGTTCCAATTAGTCCCTGCTGAGTAAAAAGTGAAAAAGGGGTATTAAGGAATTAACTTAAGTCCTTTATTTAAAAAAAAGTTTTATAACGCAAGCAAGTGCGAATTAAATCTAGAAACATTCCAATCCCATCTTGTTGATCATAAATCAACAATGACGATGATGTTGAACCACAGGTCAGACCCCCGCATTCATTAGTCCAATTGACCTATCCACTTGAAAACAAACTTTCGAACCAAAAATATTTTTAATTTTTGTATTTAAAAATCATTTTTCTTCTCTTCATCATTTAATTTAAAAAAAAACCTCATTTGAGTATTTTTATTTTTCACTCCAGTGCGTTTTCCCTCCGACATCCTTTGCCCACATCTTTAACTATATTGTGGTTATGGTGATGGGTACCTGATGCCCTGTCGCGCACATTTTTCCATGCTTGTTTGTGCGTATTTAAATTTTGTACTTCAATACGTCGAGATGATGTCGCGCGTCTTGATGTTATACAAAAACCATCGCGATAAATGGCTTAAAAGAAATGGAGGGGGAAAAAAATGAAGATTAATATGAAATATGTTGAGAAAAAGAAGACGAAGAAGTGTGGAAGAAGAGAAAAATTAAAAAGGAGGAATAAAAACACCACACACAGTATAACGACGAAAATGAAACTGAAAACAAAACACACAGAATAATATCAACGGTATGTAGTTGAATGTATATAATTACTTTCTCTGAAAGCCAATTTTTTAATATGCGAGTAGTGGATGTAGTTCACACATGCACGCAGGGTGTGGCGCGAAAAATAACAAAAATCGCTAGACTCTCGTCATGTCGCGCCATCCTCCACCACCACCAATCACCATATTACGATATACCAGTGAAATCGAGAATAAATTGAAATGGAAAGTGAAAGTTCTAGGAGATGTGTGTGCGGATCGTGTGCCAAACTGTATGACACATTCAGCGGATTTTGTTTCTTTTCTTTTTTTATAGAGACTTTTTGTGTGGGTTTACTGTGGGATTTACCAGGCAGTGAATGCTTCAAGGTCAAGGTATTTTGAACCACTGCAATTTTTCCCCAATAATTTTGTAAAGCAAATTGAATTTAATTGTATTAGAAATGGTTTTATTTGAGACACGAATTTGAAATGTTTAATGGGAAAAAGGATTAATGTAAGCCTAAAATTGGCGCTACTTTTAAAACAGGGGTGCTCTGAACATTCTGCTCTTGGTTGGCGTCATTTCTATGTCAGCAGCCAGGAGAAGTGTGTAATTTAAATCCTGCCCTTGTTTAAGTATTCCCTTCCGTTTTCTTTTTAAACATTATTAAGATAAATGCCGATTAACACAAGATCAATATTTTAAAATTACGAATACTTTTCCTATTGTTAGTCTAAAAGTCCACATACAGGTAGCAAAACAAAATCCCTGAGAAATGTAACTGATTCAGCGTGCGAAACATAATAAACGCACATTATTAATTTCCTTCCGGCAATCTCATGATCAACAACAATCAAAATTGCTTTTCACATTGCAGAAATACGCAGCAACGAGACCGGATCATTGTCAATGCGGCCATAATACATATTTTGCGCATATAAATACGCGGAGGACACGACAAGGGGATGGAAAACAGTGTACCCCAGCTACATTTTATACTTGAAATTGACATTCAAAATCAAAAATTCAAAGTACATGCGTGGAGATTTGTTTGAAACATTTTAACGAGCTTTTACAACTTAAGACACTGATCGACAGTGTTAAGTGTGTGCTGCTTTTTTTTAATTTTTTTATTGTTAAAATGTGTTGCCGCACCTCAAAAAGTGGTTAAAGTGGTAGCGGCGTTGAATGATAATTTGATGGGTGTGCATAGTAAAAGAAAGAAATTTTAATTCGTTTGGGAAATGTGCTTTAGATGCTTGAATTGATGCCAAAAATTTAATTTTGGAAATTTTGTGGTGTGCAAAAATGGTGTCCTTAAAATTGTAGTCAGCATGCGGATGTTGTTTTATCCGTTGTTCACTTTGAGGCAGTGTGAGGGTTATATAACATAGTTTAATTTTCTTTTTGATAAATCCTTTTTTCGTAATAATCCATATTTTAATCGTCAATCTCTTACTCCTGAGATTTTTACTATGAAATTGATCATCATTAATCCTTAAACTCGTGAGATTAAGATTTAAAAATTGGTTGTTAATAAACAAATTACAAATTTTCTGGCTTAAAATTAAATGCATAAAAAAGTGTCTAAAAGTGTACCTTTAAGTGACTTAATACTTTGTAAAATCAATTCACTTATAGCAAGTAAGAATGCAGCACACGTCTTAATACTTTAACTTTGATGCATCCCAATTAATGAAGAAGCAGCGATAAATAAATTTAAAAAAAAAAAAAAAATTAAAATAAACTACTCATTCGATACTCCAACGAATAAATGTGTAAGCTAATAATAATAAGCCTCTCAAGTAATAAATACATTTTATAGCCTTAAAGCGCAGCCACAAGACACTTCCGTGTGTGTCGCATATTACTTACAAACTTCTTTTGCTGCATTTTAAAATATAACCAGCCTGTGTGTGTAGCGTTTCCAAAGTTATGCGGCTACAATAGAGGGAAATACTCCAACTACGAGGAAAACAAAATTTGTAATTTAAAGGTCGTTTGACGGAATGTTTCGTCGACGCGTGGCATATGTGCACTTTGTTGCAGAGGCTTTTAATTACGCATTTAACTGCTGACAAGACGTGTTAAATATTATGGCACACGCGGGCATAATAGTTCGAAATTAGGTAATCCGACAGTCAAGTTGTTTCTTGATGGTTGAATTTTATTGATCATTCAAAGACTTAATTTTTTTTTTTAAGAGATAACTGTTTTAATTTGACTTTCATTATTGTCATCATTCATTGTTAATTTGAGCTTTTAATTGTCAATGGTTTTAATTTTGTTAGAGATTAAATTTTTGTTTTTAAAGAATTTTCTAATAAAACCTTTTGAGTTTAATTAAATTATCATTGTTGTGTAATTTAAATAATTTTTAAAGTACTTTTAAAATATTTTCTTAGTTTCTTAAACCCAAAAAAAACTGTCAACATTTTAAATTTCAAACCAAATAAACCCGTTTCCTGCATCAGAAAATGCATCGCGCTGCTCTGCAGACAACAATCACAATGCACTGCAGTGAACCACATAAAATGGAACGCAAATACATTTTGACACAGATATTATGCCGCAGCTGTTAATCGGTAAACGCATGAAGAAACTCCTTACCCACATATAACATAAATGCAGCAGCAATACTGCAAAATAGCAAATCAACAATAGAACCGCATTATTAAATGCGCAATATTGTGCGGCGGCGGTTCCGTCTTACGAAAAATTCATGGTTTCCACTTCAACAATTCATTTCAAACCGATGACACGCACAGTACGCGATGTTGTAAAACAAACGAACTTTACAATTATAGAAATAACCCAACGAACAAAAAACCATGATCATCCCACCACCCCCAAACGGAAATATGTGGCAATAATAAAGCGCGTCAAACCTGTTCTCTGCAATTTCTCAGACAATTTCATAATTTTCCCTTTCGTTTTTTAAAGTTGCTTTTTATTGTTTTTGCATCGCACTTGATGAATGTTTGGCAATTGCTTTGTGGTGTGTGTGTGCGCATTAATTCAAACGCGCATGCGCATGTAAGCCTATACCAAAATGTGCCAGGTTAATGTAAAATCTGTCTCAGTAAAAATAACATAAATTTTTATTGACAAAAGGGATGGTTTGTAAAATTGTGGAAGGAGGGGGGAGGATAAGAGGGTGGCAATTATGACAGCAGTTTGAGACTGACAAACAAGCAGTTTAAATACTGTCCAATGTACGGCGAGAAAATCAGTGACACCATCGGACAACAATTTAGCTGCGCGCGTAGATTTATTCCAATGTCTTTATGGTTTGTTGATTTTAATGCCGAATTCCAGATGGTGTTAAGTTATTTTTATGGTACTTGTTAATATTTGGCTGCTTCTGGAAATATTTGGAATTTAAATTTTTTGTTTGCTTTGTTGGAGGAAGTCCTTTCATGGTGCGTATAAAATGGTTAGCGCTGAAAAATGCATTTTGATCTATTTTTATATGTATCTTAACTCCCTCATGTTTTAACTGTTCATTGGCAGTTCTATTTGCGGATACTCCATCCAGCTGTGTTTACACAAAATATGTTAAATAAACGTGAAAGTTCCAAACCAAAACCTCACATTTCATTTTTATAACAATCCAAAATCACATAATTTAACTCTAATGAGCCATGTGCAGATTTATCGCATACATTATTTCCACACCGTATGCAGCAGAAAAATATAAGAAAAACAAAAAAGCTCAAGCTTCGCGATGCGGCCTCTACTGGTGTGGCCAGTGGCATGTCTCATTCAGGGAAATTGGATGCGTGATATCTTAAATTATTATGCAGAATATACGCTCACGATGGGTTTTGCTGACGGTTGCGGCCAATTGTGGATAAAAATAACCAAAACAATGATTAACGCAGTAAACAAAACAAAACAAAACGAAACAATGACTTCCAAGTGAGTGAAGATAATCTGAAAAAAGTGTGTGCAATTGCAACGATTTTGGGAGCGGTTTTTTAAGCAGCACTTTTTGTTTAATGAGCTTAACGAGCTACCAAATTGCCCATCGCAATGACGATTCGTGCACTAACTATTTGAACAGAAGGCACAGTTTTCTTTTTAATGGAAATATGAAATTAGGTGTGGGTAAGTAAGGAAAAAATCCGATTACTAAAAGTATTATTGACTAAATCACACGATATTATGTACATTTCGTTTCTTGAATTAACACAAATCGATTTTTTAAAAAAATGTTTTTTTCTGTGTTGTTAAAAAATCCTCTTCTCAGCATTCTTTTTCATTAAAACAATGCCGTGATTATTATATTAAATGATGCACGCTGATTGAATGAAGGGCATTTAAAGCAGCACCATGCATTTTAACATTGAAGAATTTATTTCTGTCCGCCACAAATCGCACAATTGAACTCACATGAAACACAATCAATACAGTGTCAAAACGTGTATTTTTGTTAAACTGCTCACAGATTTAAAAAAAAATACAAATTATTTAATTGTACTTTATTTATAAATTCCACAATTCCGGTTTAAATTGCCGTTTAAAAATCTGCACTCTGCAGCAAACTGAAATGAAAAACAAAAGACACAGCAAAATTAATGCATGAGAAAAATGCATTTCCAGCAACCAGTTACCCTTCAAAGTTGAATTTATCGAAATTGAAAAAAATAAAACAAAAGACTTAAGCGACGAACTTTTATTTTACTTTATTCTTTTCCCCCCTTTTTACCCAACAATAATTAAAATAGCACAATAAGGAGATTGAAATTATATACTTTACTGCATCCCATTAAACAGTTATTATTAATGACACACTATAACTCAAGAACAGATAGTCAATCTTCTCTGCCGTATATTTCCGAAGCAATCGCAATCTGCAAGAAAAACAAATTACATGCGGTGAACATTCCACGAAATTTAAATTAAAATATGACAACAATCGCGGTGATTTTTTGATGTCATAACCTTCATCTCTGCGTGTTGGATGTTGGACGTTGAAGAAGTTAAATTGAAACTTGCAAACAAAAATTAAAAAAAAAGCGAAAGAGTCCCAAATGTGTCACGCACTCATTCACGGTCTTCTTGCTTGCGCGTAACCGCAACAAGTCCAAAGTGATGTTGATTTTTGCTGTTGCGCCCTCCTCCTATTCTTTCCTTTTATTTTCATAACATTTAAATGGTTGTGAACAAAGATTTATTCTTAGAATTTGAGATCCGCGTGAGTAACTATAAAGATTACGCAACACACGTGTTGTTGGTGATTACTTTTTATCTTTTTGCACATTGAAATTGAATTTTCATCATTAATTTCTTGTATTTTAATATTACCATGACACGAGAATGGTGGCTGCATCAATTAAATCAATAAAAATGCTGATGGACCCGCAGTTATGAGGTCTCAACCCATCAAATACTTGGATGTACATTGTGTGCATTTTGTGATGGATTTGCGTGCTTTTTTTTGTTACTTTTTTAATCATATTGTGGGCTCTCCTTTGAGCGTTTTTCTTTTCATGTTATTTGAAAGTCCACAAAGTAAATTATTTGCATGGTGGTAGTAATTGCGTTACATTGCCTGTTCTTTTAAAACGTATATTGCACATAGCTAGTGAAGTTTGGTTTGTTTTTTCAGCGCAGTCATTTCGTTGATGTACATTGCCATTTCACTGATTTTGTTGTCATTCTTCTTCGGTTTTGTTCGCCTTTGCTTTTTTAAGATGTGCTTTTTATATTGAACGTTGTGCGGTTTTTGCCACTTATAGTTCGTGTCTTGACTTAGTTATATTTTGTTTTTCAAGGTTGGAAATGGAAAGAAAAATGTGCCTCGCAATGATTAATTTAAATTCTACACTTTACGCTATGGATTTGTGAATTAAATAAATTTTACTTTTATATTTTTAATGCAAACGTTTTAAATTCTGTGTGTGTCTTTAAATGGTGATGCATTTCCTGAACTGTGTGCATTCATTTTTTATTGTTAAAAGGAAATATTGGAAAAGGAGAAATTTTAATTGATGACATACAAATTGTGTGACCTTTGACCCCTCAGGAGGATTTGATTGTTCTTTTGAAATTGAATTAGGAACATGCGGTGAGTAACTAATTAAATTAAAGTTTAATAAAAAATAAATAGACGAAAGACTTAAGTGACGAACTTTTAAATTTTTTTTCAATTTTGTTTTCTAATTCAAGAGTTTTTAGGCGTTTAATTCAATTAAATCCCACAAATTGTATTTTAGATCAATTTAAAAGGTTGAGCAAAATGTTTAAAAATTAATTAAATTTATACTTTTTAAAATTTACTATCTCAAATTTTCATTTAATTGGAATAAACGAAAATGCGTGATTAATTGTTACCTAAATATCCAGGAGACTCAACTCACATGCTATTAAATGCATAAAAAGTTTGCGGAAGATTTATCTTTGCGAGTATTACCTTCAAAATTACTTCAAAGATCAAAATATTATGGTTTTATTTCGAATTTCAATAGTTGAAAACCCTTTACTTCATTTTGTTTCAATTTGAAGCCACAGCTCAGAAAAAAAACCTCACGAAACAAACGACTGCATTTACAAATAATACGTGCATTATAAATATTATGCTAAAAATACCGGTATAAATTAATTGTCCCCCGACGAACAATGTTTCATTCTCACCGGGCGGCTCGGTGCCATGCGCACACAATTTTATTACACACAAGGCGCCATTAATTTGTACAATTGCACATCAAATATTATGCTGGTGCACAAGAATTACCCCAAAAGTAAAGAGTCATGGCGCTGCGTCGACTTCCATGTCACCCAAGTGACGACGACTTTCATGCGGTCGCCTCATCGCGTCGCGCCGCTTATAATGCAAATATGAGCGCTTTGCGACGACAAAGTTTACAGATTTGACGCGCTTTATACCCTGCATAGTAACTCTTCATCTTATGCAGCGACTGTAGGTGCACATGTTGTATATGAAATATGAACGGCGGCAACGCGGCAGCCGACCCGCAAAAGGAGGGGTTTGCATACATAAAGCCCCACTTTGTTTTTATTTATCATTCCATCGTTTAAAGTGAAAGGAGAATTTTATCTTCTTTTACACGCGAACGCGTCGCTTACACAAGAACCACACCGTGCGCACTGCACACAACACACAAGTCCGCGCCACCGAAAAAAAAAACTTTTTTTTTTGTATCAAATTTGTTTCGTTTTTCATTATTATTTTTTTTGTTTCTTTTTTTCCCATTTTTTTTTTGTGTGGTGTGTTATTGCCAACAAACAACGAATTGCCATCCCGCGATCGAGCTATATATTTCAACCATATAGTGCTATAGAAAGCGTTTAGCGCCTTTTATTGTCTGGCGGCGGCTCACACGAGAATAATCGGCCAATAGTCGCGGTGTGGACGGACGGTTAAGACCACATTATCATCGAATTTGTCGCTTTTCGTCGTTCGACTTGTAACGTTTGATATATTGTTGTGAGTTTTGAGTTGGTGATCGGTCATCTGCGGTCTGCTGTCTGGTTTTACAAATTTTTGGCTGCATTCAAGTTCTTCAATCACCTTTTACATTGTTGGGTTGGTGTTACCTTCATTTTCTCATTTATTTTTTTTTTGATTATTAAATTGTGGATAATTTTGTGTGCATTTAGCCGAATTACAGTTAAGTGGAAGTGAGTTGTTAAGAACTGGAAAAGAACAGCATGCAATTTTTGTAAAGAATAAAAAATTATAAGTGAATTTATAAGAACATTTTTTACCGTTATAAAAAAAGGATTAAACTTTGAATTAAGCTGCATTTAAGGATAATAAGTAAATTATTAGAAAATGGTTCAAAAACTTTCATGAATTCAGAAGGTTTATTAAAAAATAAAAATAAAAATATAATGCATTTGTGAAAATTCAATTTTAAAACACAAAACAGGACTTACAGTTTTTTTTTCGTTTAAATTACTGAAATAATTAATAAAAGAAAACTGCATATTAAAGATACAAACATTAACAATTTTACAAAGACTAAAAATATTTTATTTATAAAATTAAAAAAAAAATTTAAATATTGGTTTAAAATTTAAAAATTTCAATTATCATTTAAAATACCTAATTTAAATTATAAAAATTTAAAAATTTAAAAAAATTATTAATCTCATAAAGTGTGTAAATTTCATTAAAAAATTTAAATTTCGAAAAATTTGATGGTTTCTATTTAGGATTTTTTGCTAGTGAACTTTTAATTATTAAATTTAAACACTTTGTTAAGTCAACAACATATTACGACGTTTAAACCCTTTCCATCTCACAATTTATCTCCACTGATCTAAAAAAAAAGTTTAAACTATCTACCAAAATAATAATTAACTATTAATTAAACTTTTTACAAACTTAATTTACCAACTTCCTTACATTACTCAATAGCAAAAAAGAATAATTGCTTCAATAACAATAATTACACAATTAAAACAATTACAACAATTAATCTAAAATAACCGTAAGTTCATTCACACTCATCGAGACGCAATTCCACTTTATCGCTTTTTATACCTCCTCGTTTGTAAATTGATTAATGTTTTTTAACCGCATGCCGATTGACTAAGCGCCACACAAAAAAAATGCAAATTATTACATTAAACAATTTAAGTGTGCAACAAAGTTTCTTTTAAAATTAACAAATTAAAATGGAGAGAAATTAAAAGAAAAATTATGAATTTCAATTTATGAAGAATGGACGCAATAATAATAATTAAAATTAATCCAGATATTTTCCCAACAACAACAACAACGAAATATAATTTCTATTCGCCAGGCAATGACTTGGTTGATTGATCAGCTGTTTCATTACGCGTTGCTGTTACATTTTGAAACGGTTTAATTCAATTTGCATTGTTCGCTTATTTAAATTGAAATTAAAAATTTTCGCGACAAATTTTTTGGGGTTTTAAATTTTGAAATTGGTTTTTATTCAATTTTAGTTTACTTTAAATTTCGTTTGTTTTTACCGTAAGTAGAACATGGTTCAAATTCATCGTTGCCAATTCATTTCAAATGTCAAACACATCATTTTGCATACTTAAGTCAAGTTACAAATTATCCTTTGCATTAAAAACTTATGTTACATTGAAATAGATTGAGCAACCAAATAATAAAATTGAAACTAAACCATGACACAATTTTATTTTAATGCCTTGTTTAGTGTTTAATGTTATTACATCAAAAATGGAAGAAAACAATTGAAAATATATTGCGGGTTTAATTTAATAATCACACAATAACTAAGAAGCATTAAATTTCAATTGACTTTATTGTCAGTTAAATTTAATGTTGTCTGAAACCGAACTTGAGGTGTGTCACTTTGGATGTTTTTCATGACGACAAACATTTTTCATTTACAAATTCAGTTAAAGATTACACTTCACATTTGTAAAACTACAAAGAAGTTAATCAAAAATTAAAAACAAAATGTGAAATAGCAACAATAACAAAAATTGATTAACCATTGGGATTAGCGAAAGTTTGTTGTATTGAAGAAATATGAAATCAGTTTTCTTATGCATGCTGTAGTATTATAACATTTACTAAGTGTTATAAAATATCCCTCTTAAAAAGCGATGGTTAATTAATCTATCACATCTCTTCATTAATTGTAATTTGTGTTGAACCACCATTTTTCAACCCTCTTTCCATCACTTGGATTATTCCCCATCCACAAACAACTTTGTCATCCAACCACTCCACCTCCCAACCTTGATTGTTAATGTGTTTTGAAGACCCCAAAATATGTGCCATTGTTTGAATGTGGCTTTGTGATTTGATGACAAATTGAACACAAATCACATTTCAAACAAATAAATTACAAGCAGCTTATGCATGTTATATTTACACAGCAACACACTATTGATCAGTGATTTAAACAAGACAACAAAACGGCGCTCAACAACAACAACAACAACAAGTAACGCGGCTCCGGTTAAACAAAATTGAGTCAACACAACAAGACCCAGAGACACACACAATATTGTGAATTAAAAAAGTGAAAGTGCTAAGATGTTACTACAAATGTAAGTTTTTCCTGTTATTTTTAAAACTTCACTTCTACTTCTTCTTCTTCTTCTTCTTCTTCTTCTTCACAATCATTTTTCCCCTCAACATTTTGATTATTTTTAATATATTTTTCTATTTGGCATAATGTTTCATTTCAAATGATGCTTTTTGTTGTGTTTTACCGTATATCGAGCGGTATTTTTAATTATTGACGTTAATTAAATGAATGGTAGCTATCCCCGTTAAGTTATTTTTAAATTATTGTGACGCTCTAACAGAAACGAAAAAAAAAGCTACAATGATGAAAAATTATTCAACAGTCCCCGAAAAGCAATAATATTACTGTTAAAACATCAAATCGGAATACATTAATATAAAGCGCCTACATAGATACATAGGTGGAGACTAAAGTCGATTCAATTCAATAAAATATCATTTCCATTTCATTTGAGTTCGAAACCTGCGTGCACTTTCGCTTTTCATATTGGATTTGTTGCTGTTTTTTAATCTCATGATTTTTTTTGGTGTATTTCATTGCGTGTGTGTGCGTGTTTAACTGTAACCTTCATTGAGACATAAGCATGTTGGAGGCAAAGTGTGAAAGAAATATTTATTTCTCCTTTATTTTCGAGAATTGTTTTCAAAAAGTTGTGCAGGATGAAACTTAGCGCTAAAAATTATTTAGCACACACAAAAAAACAAATATAAAACGGGACAAAAATCGGTGTGGGGAAGGCTGAAAAAATAGCAGAAGACCAGAAGGACCTCTTTCAAAAAATGTAACTGTACCTAAAATTAAATTGAACTAGAAAATATTATGAAAACATTGACCCAAAAAATAAATTCAATAAGCGCTATTATCCTTTTTTATTTTTATTTAACGGTACAAACAATATTATCCCTTTTGATGAAAAATATATTAATTAAAATACCACAATCATGCGAACAATTATTGCTTAGACGCATACAACACAATTTATCGTAATTATGTGGAATTTACCGTTATATTACTATTGTTATTAAAAAAAAATCATAAAACTGTGGCACCAGCTACACCCTTTAATAGTTGTCACAGCCCATTCAAGGTTTTAATAAACCCATTTTACAATTCATTTGTTTTACTGTTATTTAATTACTGCACACAAAAAGGCACTTCGTTTTTTATTTTTGTTGTCATAAAAATGTTGCGCAAATAAAATCATCAAATTGTAGCGTTATGTCGAAATCAATTCTTTGTAGGCACAATAAAAAATTTTAATATCTATTTTAAAATAGCAAATATGCGGTTAAGCTTATTGGGTCACAAAATTCACACACACATACATCCAGCTGCATAAAATTATTTAATGGCGGAATCCCAATTATGCAATGTGACGTGGCTGCGCGCGCACGCCAGTCGCCATGGCATGCCGCACCGCGCCTGCGCCTGCGCCTTCCTTTTATTGTGGCATACCGTCGTTGTGTTGCAGTGGCTGGTTGCACCTACATTATGTGTATTTATATACATAAATGTAATTCAAAAATGGTTTTATTACTTATGTAGACTTTCTATCTTTTTAAAGTCGTGCTTTCTTACTTTGTGTAAACTTTAAGTGCAGCAAACAATTTTTGGTGCATCGAAAGTGCATTTTCTTTTGTTTGAGAGTTTGTTTCTTTTATTTAAGTACAAATTGTGGGTGATGATTTTGGCTTAAAATGAGTTAAAGTCAAATAAAGCCAAAAATGGACTTCAATCAAAAGTGAATTTTATTTTTGTTAACGAAATTTACAATATTTAATGTTGCGCATGCGCTAAACCTTGTAATCTATGCATAATATCCCACAATTTGTGGGTCTTAATTAACCAAATTAAGTAAGTACATAAATAATTTTTCTGAAACAAAAAAACCTTTGTGTTCAAAGCGAAACCGTTATTTTAACAATAAATTACGCCTAATAAATTATGTGTGAACATTTTCACCATTCCAATGAACTTTACACTTGCTAACTATGGCTGCTCGTGTAATATGAACATTGAATTATTATTTAACAGCAATTATGCTCAATTGCTGTGTACAACAAGCGCACCTCATAATTTTTGCCATTGACCATAAAAACGGTAGCTACTATGTACAAAAACATCGTGAATTACGTGAATACTGTTTATTTTTTACGACTGGACGACACACTGAAGAGTTTAATGCACTCACAATATATTGTACCGCCGCTATTACTGCACAAATCCTATTACAGTTATGGACTATGGCGTATTACGTATTAAATATTTATGTGCATTCGTGTAGGTTTAATGAGCGACTGAAATGTTGCTGCATTTTAACGTGACTTGTTTTTCAATATTTAAGTTAGGTACTAAGCTTTGTTTTATTGTATTGCAGTTTGAAAGAAATTTTGGACTTCAGTAAATGAAAAGCAATTAAAATTTATTAAACAGGATTTCCGAAATATGGCTTAAGTAAATTCAATTGACTTAAGTAACATGAATTTGATTAAATTATTTAAATTGACTTAAGTATCTAATTACAATTTCATGGACATTTTTTTTTGTACTTATGAAAATTAAACTTAAAGACTTAAGTAATTACAATTGATTTAAATATTCAAAATGACTTATGTAATTAAACATGACTTAAAAACTTAATTAAGTGATTGAGTGAATTGATTTATACGGTGAAATTTATGTTGACTTAAATAAAAAGATGCTCAAGCCGGATCATCTCATTATTACTTTGATTTCCCACTAACATCAGCAAGAAGCGACCATACTTTGTTTTAATGCAAGTGTCCTTTCGTTGCTATTTTAAGGTTATGTTTTTACAGTGACTTAAATAACAATAAAATTAAGTCAACTAAAATAATATTAAATCTGCAACCACAATTTAAAAGTAGGCCAAATAGAAACATCAATAATAATGGGGGCATGCGAAAGTTGTGCTTTATTACCCTGCCATTTTCTAGAGAATATTAATGGAAACACCGCCAAAGTCTTTCTTAATGGTATCACCGACCAACAGGAAACGGTATTGTATTATGCTGCGGCTGCATGAAATCGCAAGCCGCTCCGGTGCACCATGAGCCATTATTTTCCGCTGCATCAGATCGGTATCAATTTTCTTGTACGATCATGTCGCATACACGCATTTAATTCAATGCAATTGTCAATTATTTGTGTTGGCAAGCAGACCTGGTTTACCTTGCTGCGTATATATTTTATAGAAAAGAACTCTCAAGAGTCATAAGACCTCTCATACCAATACATTTAATGCCGCATATCATTTACCAATGCTGCATTATGTTGCGATCTTCTTTAAGTGAGAGAAAAAGTAAATCAAATGATCTACTTTTGTGTTCTTTTTTTTTTTTTTTTTTAATTAAAAATATTGCACGAGTTGTGGTCGTGATCAATACGTCCTTGTCGCAATTTTATATGTCTATTGTTCTTGTGGTTTAATTGACATAAAATAGAATATTTTTTAAATTCAATGAGTCACTATTGTACTGTTGTGTTGTTGAATGAGGAAGTATTTAATATGTGGGGGAAATGATTGTGTTGATTATAATTAGTTAAGTATGATCAAAACATATTTACAGCAATAATTGTTGGGAATTGTATTTAACATTAAAATTAATGTTGTTTAATAAAACTGATGAAAGTCTAGAAAAATTAGTAAAATTTGAAAATGGGCTTAACTTTACTTTAACTACTTTTGGCCGTTCTTTCTCTCTCTCTCTTTAATAAAGGCATTTAAATAAACAATATACTTATTTACCTACTTTATTTATGGACTTAAACAAATAATATATTTAACTTCAAATCAATCATTGCAATATAAATTGCACAATAAAAACCGGAAGCATAATTCCTCCAACAGACAACGATTACAAGTGTCTGATGTAAGCTCATATTTTCCACATAAAAAGTCAGTTTGTTTGTTTGAAAATGTATTGAAAAGCTCACTCAACACCTGCTACAGGAAACCCTACATTTTGTTTCACTTATCTTGGATGCATACATTAACTTAACACCATCTTCCGGTTATAATGCGCGCAGACGATAGGAAAATCTCCACATGCATCTGCAGCTGTATAATATGACGATTTGTGTGTGTTTCAACTTTCTGCTGTTGGCTTTCGCTTTTTACATGCCAAAGTATTTATTGTTTTTAAAAATATTAATCAAAATGAAGTTGATTTGGAATTGTGATTGTCCCTAAAAATTTATTTAATCAAAAAATTTTTATTCATCAATTTAATAATTTCAGGAGTTACTTAAATTTTAAACTATAAGTCACCAAAAATAATCAATGTTAAATTATTTATGACTTGAATGTATTGTACTTCTAATTGATAGTAATGTTTAAATTAAATTTTTGGTGATTCTAATTTTTGAAAGAAAAAATGGAAAAAATTGCATTCCGCATCATACACACCTCGACTTTGTCACCTTAAAGTGACTTAAGCAACAAAAAAAGAGACAACACAAATTATTACAAATCATTGGCGCTTTCCTCAAAGTCACATGACTTAAGCTCACATGCAAAGCGCAAGGCTCACTAAACAACTTTCGCCAAGTATGGAACTGGTGCAAGTCGTCCGCGCCGCTGCTTTTAATAAATTGTTGTCGTCATTGTCGTCATCTTGTGTCGTTAAAAAGCACACACACACAACCACAACCACAACAACTTGCTAACTACATTTTATTATGTTGATCAATGATCATTATGGAATAGGCATATTTTTAAACATTTTAAGAGATTGTTACAAAAAATTCCAACCAAATCCTGATTAGCCTATGCATTCCATCACCACCAATACTTAAAAAAAAACATTATTTTGCGACACGACACTAATCTCAATGTTGCTGCTGTTATGTCGGCGCGAAACCGTTTGGTATTTCAATTTGAAAACGGCGACCTTTCGCTATAATATGTGCCTGATCTATTATACAACCATCATCCATTCCACATCTACAGATTTTCTCTTTAATTTCCCTATGCATGAAATAATTCAGATGTGGGGTGAGGCGGTATGGAACTCTATTAAAATGGTAAATCTCGCAATATTATGGGCGTTTGGCTGCACTCTGCAGTGTGTGCGAGTGTGTTTGAAAAGAACGGGTCAATTTGGACGTTCTCTTGACGGAATCGTTGTGCAATTAACGCAATTACACTCCACTGTGTGTATAACCTTCGCTCATGATCCCCAATATAATTTGAGCGGCTGCACAGGGTTACCACATTATCTGCAACACCGTAAGTCAGCAATTTGTGAAGTAATTTACGCGTGTCGGCATTCACATTATAAGTTGTAACGCACTCAACTGAATGGTTTAAGTGAGCGTACTCACGCAATAGTTTATTCATTCCCTTTAATACGGCAATTGAAGTTGGGGTGGGACAATTGCGCTTACGATCTCTTGAGGTTGACTTAATGAGAAGTAATTCGTTTATTTGAACAAGTGACCTTTCACTGTATTTAGCATTAATGATCGTGTTATAAGCTAGGCAGACATTTGCAGCATTAATCTGCAACAGGTTGGCTTCCTCAGTGGCTTGCACTTTGTTAAATATTTCCAAATGTCAAATGGTAATTGCAAATAAAAAAAATTACAATAAATGCCTCGACATATCTAGAAATAAAATAAGAGAGCGACAGAGCAGGAGAACAAACGGATAGCAAAAAACACAAATTATTGCACACACACAAAAGATTATGCAAATAGTAAAAATAAATAACTCAACTTAAGAAAAAAATAAAAAAATTTATGCGAAATTTCAACACGAACATTATTATTAAAGTTTTCCAATTTCTATTGATTGCAGATTTTTAGTCGGCTGTTTAGGCACATTCCTCGTTGGCACTCAAGCATCAGAACTTAGCGCTAAGGTGAGTACACTGCGCATTCCAATAATTAAAACCTATTGCAACACTCTGCCCCATAATTTATGATTGCAAAAAAAATTCATATTCAGGAAATCACAAGCAACAAATTTGAGACCTCGCACAAAATAATTGACGCCAGTGGATTCCGGACATCGCACAAAATCTCCGGCAATCGACCCCTTTTATCCGATGATGTATTGCAGAAGAAGCGCTTCACCTCGTCCAAGGAGAAACCAGTGCTGAACTCAGCATTGGGCGAGCTCATCAATGCTGACATTCAAAAGAACATCGAGGCCAAACGCATTGATGAGGAGAGCAGCAACTATCCAACTACAACAGTGGCACCAGTGCTCACAACAACTGTGAAACCCGAACCAAAGAGCACTGCTAATGATGGACTTGTGGATCAAGCAATTTTGCTGGAGGAAGCTGGATCAGAGAACAAGCCAGTAAGTCATTTTGTTTGCATACTTTTATATTTGATTGTCCTATTCAAATGTAGATGTCGTTTGAAACGGTTTAATTATAACTGTGAATATAACAGTTAATCAAAGACACGAACCATCATCATTAAGCTAAACTGTTATATCAGTAAATTCAATAAAAATTTGTTTCATCTTCAGCACTCCCATGTTCAAATTAAAAAGGGTCCAAATGGTGTTGAATATGAGTACGAGTACGTCTACTATTATGATGATGAGGAAGCCGAGAAGGAGGAGAAATTGCCTAAAGGCAAAAAAGCTACAAGCACTGAAGCTCCAGCTCCCAGTAAGTCACATTTAAATGAATTGTTAAACGTTTTAAGTCATCCCTAATTATCGCCATTAGAACAACGTGGTAAGAATCGTTACGCCAACATTGAACGTTCATCAGCGTCTGACCGCGCCGAAGGTAACACTAACGCCCGTGGCCGTTCAGCCGCACAATCTACCGAAGAGGTAACCGAAGAACGTCTGCCACAAAACACACGATTCCCACCACGCAGCAACAATGTTACACCAACCACTGAAGATGCCACCAAGAAGATTAGTGTGAAGCGACCCAGCTTAGAATTGGTGGACAGCGATAGTTTCAATCGGGACGAAAAGGTACCAAAAGGTGCACGTCTCATAGAAAATGAGCTCAGCAAGTCGGAACAACTTGAGGCCTCCAGTCAAAAGGCAGCCCTCGAAAATAACAACTACGTTGAAAGCACTACCTTGGCGGAGCCAGAGGATACCACCCCATTGATGGATAAGGTTGCGTTTGATTTGTACGCCATCCTGCAGAATGAAAACTTAAACATGGACTTCAGCACTGTGGCTGATGACGGTGAGACCACCACTGAAATGGACATGTCAACCACTTTGGAGGATGAAACAACCACTACCACATCAACAACACCGAAACCAACAACAACTACAACTACTACGACAACAACAACGACAACAACAACAGCAGCACCAGAGGTGGTTGCATTACCGGGCCGTAAAGGACATTTGGGTGCAGGAAGGAATCGCTTCAGACTGCGTGGTAATAACAAAGATGATGCATCATCTGCAGCGTCATCAACAACCGAGTCTTCAGCCGGTGGCAGTGATGAGACAGGAACATCCAAGCCAAAAAGTATGTTTTCTTAATTTTGTTGCAATTTTATTTTAATTGAAATTTTTTTTAATTTTACAAAGGCCGATTCTCACGACCATCCTATGGTGGACGTACTCAACGTACTACCACCACATCTGCCCCAGCTTCTGATGATGGTTCAGACAGCAAGGACTCATCGACTGCGGCACCCACAATCAGAGGACGAAGTAAATTTTAGAAATGAGATTATTAATTATAATCAAGTAATTTATTGATAAAAATGCCTTTTCCTACATAGCACGCAATCGCTTTAACTTCCGTGGCTCCATTACCACTGAGAAGAGCAGCGACGATCAAAACTCTGTAGACGCCTCCAGCACAACGGAACGTGCCAATGTTCGTGGTCGCTTCAATGCACGCACTCGATCACGCCTTACAACCGCCGCTCCAGCAGCGGCTGCCGCCGATGGTGACAGTGAGACAGCCGACAAATCAGACAGTGGTGACAGCGAGCCAGCCGTTTCAAAGTCTTTGCCAACACGTCCATCCAAGTTTGCACTCAATCGACCAAATAGATTGCTGCCGAATCGCAGTCGCTTGCCACTTGGACTTAAGGGTACAAGCACCACACCCGCTTCCACTGATGCAGCTGCTGGTGACACTACCGCCGATGGTGAGGCTGATGCCACCAAGACCGATGACGAGGCTGCAGAGAAGCCAGCCGCTGATGGCGCAGCTGATGCCGCTGCTGAGACAACAACTGCTGCCGCCACTGGATTGAATCGTTTGCGCAATCGACCAAAAATTCAGGGCAGTTCACGTGCTGCTGGGGGTGCAGCTGCAACAGCTGCTGCTGCTGCAGCATCATCACCACCAGCCGCTGATAAGCCAAAGCCAGTGGCGGCACTTGCAGCGAATCGCAAAGCCAATCCGTTGATCTCAAGGAGACGCATTGGTGTTACGTCAACGACAACTGGTAAGTTCATTTAAATCCAAATGCATAATTTTAAAATAATGGGTTATAATTTAATTTGATTTAAAAAATATTTAATTTACAGAAGCCACTGAGGAGGAAGAGCCAAAAGAGTCTGAAGAGGAGGCGGAGACGGCCAGCAACAGCAACACCGACGACGAGAACAAGGACGATAAACAGGCATCCACCGAAACAACTGAAGCATCCTCAGAGGCTCCACGTGGACTCAGCCTACTCAACAACCGAAGGAGGTTAGCTTCAAGACGGCCTGGACAAATTCTGTAACCCGTCAATTTTATTTAGAACTTTAATTTAAAATTATTAAATCAAAACAAACAAAAAAAAAACAATAAAAACAACATAAAAAAAAACTTTTAATTTAGTTGAAATGAAGTGCCACATTCAAAATGAAGAACAAAAATATTTAAACATTTGGATATTAGAGAAAAAACGGTAGAAAATAAATAAAAGAAAGTGAGACACTCGCACACACATACAACAAAAACACACACAACAAAATTTAATTAATTAAATAAAATCATAAAATTGTTCATTATCATGTTTGGAGATGAATTAAAAATTATTTTTAAAAACAAGAAAAAAACGTTATTATTTTTCACTCCAAAAAAAGGGAGTCATAGAAAAGGTCCTTAAAAATATCAGCAGCTGAAAGTCAAAATACTGGGAACTAAACTGATTACACAACAAATCTTACCTCAACAATGTATAATGATAAATAAATTCAATTAGGACATCCCCTAACACATTTTAATGACAGGATCAACATTGCATGCCTCTGCAGGCACTATATGGCCCCCAGAGGATGTGTGTACGGCACGAGCCTACATTAATATTACACACCTCCTAGCTAGCTTTTGCCTCTTTACAAGCACACGCCACATTCACGCTTAAACATATTCACCCGCTTCTTCTTCTTCTTCTATACAAGGGTTCTCAATTCTCATCGTTATAACACAATTTAGCCCCCCTTCCCCTAGCGGAAATCACAACCCAAACACGCACACAACACAACACAAACCATCATCATCACATGAACGCTGACAAGATGATTGGCTATTACATTTTATTGGTAATAAGTGTGAAATAATAGGCCGCACGTTGATTCGGTTGCGGATGGTCACACACACACAAGGTCCCAATTATTTCAATTGCACATCCATCCCTTATCCTTGTTACCACTATTGTTATTGTTTGTATTGTGAATTTTTTGTTTTTTTTTCAACACCTTTTTATTCCACAGCTGGTTATTATTTTATGAACCCGTATTATAATGAAAATGTGAAAAAAGGAACCGAAATGAACGTGTGTTGCTTTGCAGGACGTTAAGGACCCCCCGACCCTAAAATGCCTTAAATTGCTATTAATTTTAATATGAGAATTATAAAGTAATGCAGAAGTTAATGAATGTAATTTCAATCAATTGTAATTGCTTAGAGTTTGAACGTGGCTACGTACAAGGACAAAAAGAAAAGGACGAATTATTAAATAACTTCATGGACAACAACACAAAGTTTAATAAACAAAATTACATGCAATTATAAGGCTTAATGTTGTTAACATAATAAATGTAATTAGTTGAACAATATTGTGAGGATTTAAAGTAGCTTAAGGACCCCCCCACCCACCCCTCCCTCCTCCCCCCACTAATTATCAACCCCATAATATTGTAAATGACTTAATATACAATAGCTACGTTCTAATTAAAATAAAAAAAATTTGGATGACTTTATTGGAAATGGGGTGGGGGGATGATTTCATTCTCTTAGGCTTATTTAATTATTAATTTTGATTGTTGTGTGATTATGTCCAAAAAGTCATCCCCATAATGCCTATATTTAAATTCCCATCCCTTGATATGCGTCCCACCCACCGTGCAAAGTACTACAAACAATCCAATTCATTTCATTTACATAATTATGTGTGTCAAACTTCAGCATTGATGATCATTAATACCATAAATAACCAGCGGCTACAGATGATTAATTGCGTCGACTTAAGTTATTGAACAAGTGCCGCGCCGTGGGCGCAATTCCTTCCTACTTTTTTCCCCCTCGCCCGCATGTTTAATGTTTGTTTGTTTGTCCTGTACACTTCCTGACATATGCAAGTCAATTTTCTGCATGTGTAGCGCAACAATTGAAGGCTTACATGCACATTTGTTGCAAGCAAGAATGCGTTGAAATTTGGGGGGAGGGGGAGGGAGGAATTGGGACAGAAAGAGGGTGGCTGTATGAGTGTAAATGCTTATGTAGGAAAACATTATTTAGAAAATTTTGAATGGAAGGGATGATTGCTCAAACAGATTAATTGTTATTGTAAACATGCGTTTGTAGTTTAGTGGCATAACAAATATACTTGCAAGTATGAATGTGAGGGTTAAGGGTTGAAAAATAATGGTAGGATTTACTGGTATTTAATTGGGATTAAGTTTGAGTTGGGAATTTGATGCATTATATTATTATTATCATACACGAGCGCAGAATATTGAGAATGATAATAATATTATATTGAGTCAAGGGTTAATTTTTTGAGAGAATAATGATACAAAATTGAATCTGAGATGCATTAACGGCAACGGGAAAAAATCTCAATCTTCATGGCTGAATTAAACCCGTTCAGAGAAATTATTTATAAACTTTTGAGAATTTTAAAACTTTAGTGAGTTCTTAAAGCCTAGGTTTCTATTTCTTAAAATGTCTAATGATACAGAATTTATCCTTTGGACATTGTTATAACACCCTAAAAAAATCAGACCATTTCACATCCAATTTTGGAAATTGTGAAAAAAATTAAACCGAAAAACGCAATTTTAAAGCCAAAAAATTTCAATCAATGTATCCAGAAAGTGTTTTATTGTTCTAAGTAACCTTTCACAACTACAATAAAAAATCAGCATTGTAGACACAGAATTGTAGAAAATAATTTGTTGCCTCAAAACAACACTTGGCATTTTTTAGATATTGGATTACGATAAAATTACCCTTTAACACTTGAACTCCGATTTCTAAATACTATTTCTTAATAATAAAATAGCTTCTTCATCGTCTCCCTCAGTGTAATTATCTTCCAGTGGTGAGCTATTCATTCAGCTCCATTCTCAATTCCCACAGACTGACTTGCTCCCTTATCATCTCTTCAGCATCCACAGCGTAACGTGTCACAATCAGATAATGTTTTCATTATGAAATGTGGAGCTGCATGATCAATGTTTGTGTTTAAATGTAAGCACCTTTTTTGAAGGATATTTTGTATACAATAATTTTGTCTCAAGTAAGTTTTTCATAGAATCGATAATTGAGATAAATCAAAAAAAAAAAAAACTACATCGCAGGGAGAGCGAGGTGTGAATTTATAGAAGGACAACCACTTATTTTAAATGAGGGACTTTTTGATAAATTTAACCCAAAAATTCGATAAATTCAAGCTAAAAAGATGCCAATTTCAGCGAAAAATAAGCGAAAACAAGTGAATTTTTGTAAAATTTATTGGTAAAAACTGAGCATGTTTTCAAATATTCTACCAGGCTACCAGGAATCAGCAGAATCTAGAAGGACAACCACTTATTTTAATTGAGAAAATTGTTGCCAAATTCAACCCAAAAATTCGATAAATTCAAGCTAAAAAGATGCCAATTTCAGCGAAAAATAAGCGAAAACAAGTGAATTTTTGTTAAATTTATTGGTAAAAACTGAGCATTTTTTCAAATATTTTACCAGGCTACCAGGAATCAGCAGAATCTAGAAGGACAACCACTTATTTTAATTGTGAAAATTGTTGCCAAATTTAACCCAAAAATTCGATAAATTCAAGCTAAAAAGATGCCAATTTCAGCGAAAAATAAGCGAAAACAAGTGAATTTTTGTTAAATTTATTGGTAAAAACTGAGCATTTTTTCAAATACTCTACCAGGCTACCAGGAATCAGCAGAATCTAGAAGGACAACCACTTATTTTAATTGAGAAAATTGTTGCCAAATTTAACCCAAAAATTCGATAAATTCAAGCTAAAAAGATGCCAATTTCAGCGAAAAATAAGCGAAAACAAGTGAATTTTTGTTAAATTTATTGATAAAAACTGAGCATTTTTTCAAATATTCTACCAGGCTACCAGGAATCAGCAGAATCTAGAAGGACAACCACTTATTTTAATTGAGAAAATTGTTGCCAAATTTAACCCAAAAATTCGATAAATTCAAGCTAAAAAGATGCCAATTTCAGCGAAAAATAAGCGAAAACAAGTGAATTTTTGTTAAATTTATAGGTAAAAACTGAGCATTTTTTCAAATATTCTACCAGGCTACCAGGAATCAGCAGAATCTAGAAGGACAACCACTTATTTTAATTGTGAAAATTGTTGCCAAATTCAACCCAAAAATTCGATAAATTCAAGCTAAAAAGATGCCAATTTCAGCGAAAATAAGCGAAAACAAGTGAATTTTTGTTAAATTTATTGGTAAAAACTGAGCATTTTTTCAAATATTCTACCAGGCTACCAGGAATCAGCAGAATCTAGAAGGACAACCACTTATTTTAATTGTGAAAATTGTTGCCAAATTTAACCCAAAAATTCGATAAATTCAAGGTAAAAAGATGCCAATTTCAGCGAAAAATAAGCGAAAACAAGTGAATTTTTGTTAAATTTATTGGTAAAAACTGAGCATGTTTTCAAATATTCTACCAGGCTACCAGGAATCAGCAGAATCTAGAAGGACAACCATTTATTTTAATTGAGAAAATTGTTGCCAAATTCAACCCAAAAATTCGATAAATTCAAGCTAAAAAGATGCCAATTTCAGCGAAAAATAAGCGAAAACAAGTGAATTTTTGTTAAATTTATTGGTAAAAACTGAGCATTTTTTCAAATATTCTACCAGGCTACCAGGAATCAGCAGAATCTAGAAGGACAACCACTTATTTTAATTGTGAAAATTGTTGCCAAATTTAACCCAAAAATTCGATAAATTCAAGCTAAAAAGATGCCAATTTCAGCGAAAAATAAGCGAAAACAAGTGAATTTTTGTTAAATTTATTGGTAAAAACTGAGCATTTTTTCAAATATTCTACCAGGCTACCAGGAATCAGCAGAATCTAGAAGGACAACCACTTATTTTAATTGAGAAAATTGTTGCCAAATTTAACCCAAAAATTCGATAAATTCAAGCAAAAAAGATGCCAATTTCAGCGAAAAATAAGCGAAAACAAGTGAATTTTTGTTAAATTTATTGGTAAAAACTGAGCATTTTTTCAAATATTCTACCAGGCTACCAGGAATCAGCAGAATCTAGAAGGACAACCACTTATTTTAATTGTGAAAATTGTTGCCAAATTTAACCCAAAAATTCGATAAATTCAAGGTAAAAAGATGCCAATTTCAGCGAAAAATAAGCGAAAACAAGTGAATTTTTGTTAAATTTATTGGTAAAAACTGAGCATGTTTTCAAATATTCTACCAGGCTACCAGGAATCAGCAGAATCTAGAAGGACAACCACTTATTTTAATTGAGAAAATTGTTGCCAAATTCAACCCAAAAATTCGATAAATTCAAGCTAAAAAGATGCCAATTTCAGCGAAAAATAAGCGAAAACAAGTGAATTTTTGTTAAATTTATTGGTAAAAACTGAGCATTTTTTCAAATATTCTACCAGGCTACCAGGAATCAGCAGAATCTAGAAGGACAACCACTTATTTTAATTGTGAAAATTGTTGCCAAATTTAACCCAAAAATTCGATAAATTCAAGCTAAAAAGATGCCAATTTCAGCGAAAAATAAGCGAAAACAAGTGAATTTTTGTTAAATTTATTGGTAAAAACTGAGCATTTTTTCAAATATTCTACCAGGCTACCAGGAATCAGCAGAATCTAGAAGGACAACCACTTATTTTAATTGAGAAAATTGTTGCCAAATTTAACCCAAAAATTCGATAAATTCAAGCTAAAAAGATGCCAATTTCAGCGAAAAATAAGCGAAAACAAGTGAATTTTTGTTAAATTTATTGGTAAAAACTAATCATTTTTTCAAATATTCTACCAGGCTACCAGAAATCAGCAGAATCGAGAAGAACAACCACATATTTTAATTGAGAAAATTGTTGCCAAATTTAACCCGAAAATTCGATAAATTCAAGCTAAAAAGATGCCGAATTTCAGCGAAAAATAAGCGAAAAAAAGTGAATTTTTGTTAAATTTATTGGTAAAAACTGAGCATTTTTTAAAATATTCTACCAGGCTACCAGGAATCAGCAGAATCTAGAAGGACAACCAATTATTTTAATTGAGAAAATTGTTGCGAAATTTAACCCGAAAATTCGATAAATTCAAGCTAAAAAGATGCCGAATTTCAGCGAAAAATAAGCGAAAACAAGTGAACTTTTGTTAAATTTATTGGTAAAAACTGAGCATTTTTTAAAATATTCTACCAGGCTACCAGGAATCAGCAGAATCTAGAAGGACAACCAATTATTTTAATTGGGAAAATTGTTGCCAAATTTAACCCGAAAATTCGATAAATTCAAGCTAAAAAGATGCCGAATTTCAGCGAAAAATAAGCGAATACAAGTGAATTTTTGTTAAATTTATTGGTAATAACTGAGCATTTTTTCAAATATTCTACTAGGCTACCAGGAATCAACAGAATATAGAAGGACAACAACATATTTTAATTGAGAAAATTGTTGCCAAATTTAACCCGAAAATTCGATAAATTCAAGCTAAAAAGATGCCGAATTTCAGCGAAAAATAAGCGAAAACAAGTGAATTTTTGTTAAATTTATTGGTAAAAACTGAGCATTTTTTAAAATATTCTACCAGGCTACCAGGAATCAGCAGAATCTAGAAGGACAACCACTTATTTTAATTGAGAAAATTGTTGCCAAATTTAACCCGAAAACTCGATAAATTCAAGCCAAAAAGATGCCGAATTTCAGCGAAAAATAAGCGAAAACAAGTGAATTTTTGTTAAATTTATTGGTAAAAACTGAGCATTTTTTAAAATATTCTACCAGGCTACCAGGAATCAGCAGAATCTAGAAGGACAACCACTTATTTTAATTGAGAAAATTGTTGCCAAATTTAACCCGAAAACTCGATAAATTCAAGCCAAAAAGATGCCGAATTTCAGCGAAAAATAAGCGAAAACAAGTGAATTTTTGTTAAATTTATTGGTAAAAACTAATCATTTTTTCAAATATTCTACCAGGCTACCAGGAATCAGCAGAATCTAGAAGGACAACCACTTATTTTAATTGAGAAAATTGTTGCCAAATTTAACCCGAAAATTCGATAAATTCAAGCTAAAAAGATGCCGAATTTCAGCGAAAAATAAGCGAAAACAAGTGAATTTTTGTTAAATTTATTGGTAAAAACTGAGCATTTTTTCAAATATTCTACCAGGCTACCAGGAATCAGCAGAATCTAGAAGGACAACCACTTATTTTAATTGAGCAAATTGTTGCCAAATTTAACCCGAAAATTCGATAAATTCAAGCTAAAAAGATGCCGAATTTCAGCGAAAAATAAGCGAAAACAAGTGAATTTTTGTTAAATTTACTGGTAAAAACTGAGGATTTTTTCAAATATTCTACCAGGCTACCAGGAATCAGCAGAATCTAGAAGGACAACCACTTATTTTAATTGAGAAAATTGTTGCCAAGTTTAACCCGAAAATTTGATAAATTCAAGCTAAAAAGATGCCGAATTTCATCGAAAAATAAGCGAAAACAAGTGAATTTTTGTTAAATTTATTGGTAAAAACTGAGCATTTTTTCAAATATTCTACCAGGCTACCAGGAATCAGCAGAATCTAGAAGGACAACCACTTATTTTAATTGAAAAAATTGTTGCCAAATTTAACCCGAAAATTCGATAAATTCAAGCTAAAAAGATGCCGAATTTCAGCGAAAAATAAGCGAAAACAAGTGAATTTTTGTTAAATTTATTGGTAAAAACTGAGCATTTTTTAAAATATTCTACCAGGCTACTAGGAATCAGCAGAATCTAGAAGGACAACCAATTATTTTAATTGAGAAAATTGTTGCCAAATTTAACCCGAAAATTCGATAAATTCAAGCTAAAAAGATGCCGCATTTCAGCGAAAAATAAGCGAAAACAAGTGAATTTTTGTTAAATTTATTGGTAAAAACTAATCATTTTTTCAAATATTCTACCAGGCTACCAGGAATCAGCAGAATCTAGAAGGACAACCAATTATTTTAATTGAGAAAATTGTTGCCAAATTTAACCCGAAAATTCGATAAATTCAAGCTAAAAAGATGCCGAATTTCAGCGAAAAATAAGCGAAAACAAGTGAATTTTTGTTAAATTTATTGGTAAAAACTGAGCATTTTTTAAAATATTCTACCAGGCTACCAGGAATCAGCAGAATCTAGAAGGACAACCAATTATTTTAATTGAGAAAATTGTTGCCAAATTTAACCCGAAAATTCGATAAATTCAAGCTAAAAAGATGCCGAATTTCAGCGAAAAATAAGCGAAAACAAGTGAATTTTTGTTAAATATATTGGTAAAAACTGAGCATTTTGTCAAATATTCTACCAGGCTACCAGGAATCAACAGAATCTAGAAGGACAACCACATATTTTAATTGAGAAAATTGTTGCCAACTTTAACCCGAAAATTCGATAAATTCAAGCTAAAAAGATGCCGAATTTCAGCGAAAAATAAGCGAAAACAAGTGAATTTTTGTTAAATTTATTGGTAAAAACTGAGCATTTTTTAAAATATTCTACCAGGCTACCAGGAATCAGCAGAATCTAGAAGGACAACCAATTATTTTAATTGAGAAAATTGTTGCCAAATTTAACCCGAAAATTCGATAAATTCAAGCCAAAAAGATGCCGAATTTCAGCGAAAAATAAGCGAAAACAAGTGAATTTTTGTTAAATTTGTTGGTAAAAACTGAGCATTTTTTCAAATATTCTACCAGGCTACCAGGAATCAGCAGAATCTAGAAGGACAACCACTTATTTTAATTGAGCAAATTGTTGCCAAATTTAACCCGAAAATTCGATAAATTCAAGCTAAAAAGATGCCGAATTTCAGCGAAAAATAAGCGAAAACAAGTGAATTTTTATTAAAATTATTGGTAAAAACTGAGGATTTTTTCAAATATTCTACCAGGCTACCAGGAATCAGCAGAATCTAGAAGGACAACCACTTATTTTAATTGAGAAAATTGTTGCCAAGTTTAACCCGAAAATTCGATAAATTCAAGCTAAAAAGATGCCGAATTTCAGCGAAAAATAAGCGAAAACAAGTGAATTTTTGTTAAATTAATTGGTAAAAACTGAGCATTTTTTCAAATATTATACCAGGCTACCAGGAATCAGCAGAATCTAGAAGGCCAACCACTTATTTTAATTGAGAAAATTGTTGCCAAATTTAACCCAAAAATTCGATAAATTCAAGCTATAAAGATGCCGAATTTCAGCGAAAAATAAGCGAAAACAAGTGAATTTTTGTTAAATTTATTGGTAAAAACTGAGCATTTTTTCAAATATTCTACCAGGCTACCAGGAATCAGCAGAATCTAGAAGGACAACCACTTATTTTAATTGAGAAAATTGTTGCCAAATTTAACCCGAAAATTCGATAAATTCAAGCTAAAAAGATGCCGAATTTCAGCGAAAAATAAACGAAAACAAGTGAATTTTTGTAAAATTTATTGGTAAAAACTAATCATTTTTTCAAATATTCTATCAGGCTACCAGGAATCAGCATAATCTAGAAGGACAACCACTTATTTTATTTGAGAAAATTGTTGCCAAATTTAACCCAAAAATTCGATAAATTCAAGCTAAAAGAAGCCGAATTTCAGCGAAAAATAAGCGAAAACAAGTGAATTTTTGTTAAATTTATTGGTAAAAACTGAGCACTTTTTCAATTATTCTACCAGGCTACCAGGAATCAGCAGAATCTAGAAGGACAACCACTTATTTTAATTGAGAAAATTGTTGCCAAATTTAACCCAAAAATTCGATAAATTCAAGCTAAAAAGATGCCGAATTTAACCGAAAAATAAGCGAAAACAAGTGAATTTTTGTAAAATTTATTGGTAAAAACTAATCATTTTTTCAAATATTCTATCAGGCTACCAGGAATCAGCAGAATCTAGAAGGACAACCACTTATTTTAATTGAGAAAATTGTTGCCAAATTTAACCCAAAAATTCGATAAATTCAAGCTAAAAAGATGCCGAATTTCACCGAAAAATAAGCGAAAACAAGTGAATTTTTGTTTAATTTATTGGTAAAAACTGAGCATTTTTTCAAATATTCTACCAGGCTACCAGGAATCAGCAGAATCTAGAAGGACAACCACATATTTTAATTGAGAAAATTGTTGCCAAATTTAACCCGAAAATTCGATAAATTCAAGCTAAAAAGATGCCGAATTTCAGCGAAAAATAAGCGAAAACAAGTGAATTTTTGTTAAATTTATTGGTAAAAACTGAGCATTTTTTCAAATATTCTACCAGACTACCAGGAATCAGCAGAATCTAGAATGACAACCACTTATTTTAATTGAGAAAATTGTTGCCAAATTTAACCCGAAAATTCGATAAATTCAAGCTAAAAAGATGCCGAATTTTAGCGAAAAATAAGCGAAAACAAGTGAATTTTTGTTAAATTTATTGGTAAAAACTGAGCATTTTTTAACTTATTCTACCAGGCTACCAGGAATCAGCAGAATCTAGAAGGACAACCACTTATTTTAATTGAGCAAATTGTTGCCAAATTTAACCCGAAAATTCGATAAAAAAAGCTAAAAAGATGCCGAATTTCAGCGAAAAATAAGCGAAAACAAGTGAATTTTTGTTAAATTTATTGGTAAAAACTGAGCATTTTTTAACTTATTCTACCAGGCTACCAGGAATCAGCAAAATCTATAAGGACAACCACTTATTTTAATTGAGCAAATTGTTGCCAAATTTAACCCGAAAATTCGATAAATTCAAGCTAAAAAGATGCCGAATTTCAGGGAAAAATAAGCGAAAACAAGTGAATTTTTGTTAAATTTATTGGTAAAAACTGAGCATTTTTTAACTTATTCTACCAGGCTACCAGGAATCAGCAGAATCTAGAAGGACAACCACTTATTTTAATTGAGAAAATTGTTCCCAAGTTTAACCCGAAAATTCGATAAATTCAAGCTAAAAAGATGCCGAATTTCAGCGAAAAATAAGCGAAAACAAGTGAATTTTTGTTAAATTTATTGGTAAAAACTGAGCATTTTTTAACTTATTCTACCAGGCTACCAGGAATCAGCAGAATATAGAAGGACAACCACTTATTTTAATTGAGAAAATTGTTCCCAAGTTTAACCCGAAAATTCGATAAATTCAAGCTAAAAAGATGCCGAATTTCAGGGAAAAATAAGCGAAAACAAGTGAATTTTTGTTAAATTTATTGGTAAAAACTGAGCATTTATTCAAATATTCTACCAGGCTACCAGGAATCAGCATAATCTAGAAGGACAACCACTTATTTTAATTGAGAAAATTGTTGCCAAATTTAACCCGAAAATTCGATAAATTCAAGCTAAAAGATGCCGAATTTCAGCGAAAAATAAGCGAAAATAAGTGAATTTTTGTTAAATTTATTGGTAAAAACTGAACACTTTTTCAAATATTCTACCAGGCTACCAGGAATCAGCAGAATCTAGAAGGACAACCACTTATTTTAATTGAGAAAATTGTTGCCAAGTTTAACCCGAAAATTTGATAAATTCAAGCTAAAAGATGCCGAATTTCAGCGAAAAATAAGCGAAAACAAGTGAATTTTTGTTAAATTTATTGGTAAAAACTTAGCATTTTTTCAAATATTCTACCAGGCTACCAGGAATCAGCAGAATCTAGAAGGACAACCACTTATTTTAATTGAGAAAATTGTTGCCAAATTTAACCCGAAAATTTGATAAATTCAAGCTAAAAGATGCCGAATTTCAGCGAAAAATAAGCGAAAACAAGTGAATTTTTGTTAAATTTATTGGTAAAAACTTAGCATTTTTTCAAATATTCTACCAGGCTACCAGGAATCAGCAGAATCTAGAAGGACAACCACTTATTTTAATTGAGAAAATTGTTGCCAAGTTTAACCCGAAAATTCGATAAATTCAAGCTAAAAAGATGCCGAATTTCAGCGAAAAATAAGCGAAAACAAGTGAATTTTTGTTAAATTTATTGGTAAAAACTGAGCATTTTTTCAAATATTCTACAAGGCTACCAGGAATCAGCAGAATCTAGAAGGACAACCACTTATTTTAATTGAGAAAATTGTTGCCAAGTTTAACCCGAAAATTCGATAAATTCAAGCTAAAAAGATGCCGAATTTCAGCGAAAAACAAGCGAAAACAAGTGAATTTTTGTTAAATTTATTGGTAAAAACTGAGCATTTTTTCAAATATTCTACAAGGCTACCAGGAATCAGCAGAATCTAGAAGGACAACCACTTATTTTAATTGAGAAAATTGTTGCCAAATTTAACCCGAAATTCGATAAATTCAAGCTAAAAGATGCCGAATTTCAGCGAAAAATAAGCGAAAACAAGTGAATTTTTGTTAAATTTATTGGTAAAAACTTAGCATTTTTTCAAATATTCTACCAGGCTACCAGGAATCAGCAGAATCTAGAAGGACAACCACTTATTTTAATTGAGAAAATTGTTGCCAAGTTTAACCCGAAAATTCGATAAATTCAAGCTAAAAAGATGCCGAATTTCAGCGAAAAATAAGCGAAAACAAGTGAATTTTTGTTAAATTTATTGGTAAAAACTTAGCATTTTTTCAAATATTCTACCAGGCTACCAGGAATCAGCAGAATCTAGAAGGACAACCACTTATTTTAATTGAGAAAATTGTTGCCAAATTTAACCCGAAAATTCGATAAATTCAAGCCAAAAAGATGCCGAATTTTAGCGAAAAATAAGCGAAAACAAGTGAATTTTTGTTAAATTTATTGGTAAAAACTGAGCATTTTTTAACTTATTCTACCAGACTACCAGGAATCAGCAGAATCTAGAAGGACAACCACTTATTTTAATTGAGCAAATTGTTGCCAAATTTAACCCGAAAATTCGATAAATTCAAGCTAAAAAGATGCGGAATTTCAGCGAAAAATAAGCGAAAACAAGTGAATTTTTGTTAAATTTATTGGTAAAAACTGAGCATTTTTTAACTTATTCTACCAGGCTACCAGGAATCAGCAGAATCTAGAAGGACAACCACTTATTTTAATTGAGCAAATTGTTGCCAAATTTAACCCGAAAATTCGATAAATTCAAGCTAAAAATATGCCGAATTTCAGCGAAAAATAAGCGAAAACAAGTGAATTTTTGTTAAATTTATTGGTAAAAACTGAGCATTTTTTAACTTATTCTACCAGGCTACCAGGAATCAGCAGAATCTAGAAGGACAACCACTTATTTTAATTGAGCAAATTGTTGCCAAATTTAACCCGAAAATTCGATAAATTCAAGCTAAAAAGATGCCGAATTTCAGCGAAAAATAAGCGAAAACAAGTGAATTTTTGTTAAATTTATTGGTAAAAACTGAGCATTTTTTAACTTATTCTACCAGTCTACCAGGAATCAGCAGAATCTAAAAGGACAACCACATATTTTAATTGAGAAAATTGTTGCCAAATTTAACCCGAAAATTCGATAAATTCAAGCCAAAAAGATGCCGAATTTTAGAGAAAAATAAGCGAAAACAAGTGAATTTTTGTTAAATTTATTGGTAAAAACTGAGCATTTTTTAACTTATTCTACCAGGCTACCAGGAATCAGCAGAATCTAGAAGGACAACCACTTATTTTAATTGAGCAAATTGTTGCCAAATTTAACCCGAAAATTCGATAAATTCAAGCTAAAAAGATGCCGAATTTCAGCGAAAAATAAGCGAAAACAAGTGAATTTTTGTTAAATTTATTGGTAAAAACTGAGCATTTTTTAACTTATTCTACCAGGCTACCAGGAATCAGCAGAATCTAGAAGGACAACCACTTATTTAATTGAGCAAATTGTTGCCAAGTTTAACCCGAAAATTCGATAAATTCAAGCTAAAAAGATGCCGAATTTCAGCGAAAAATAAGCGAAAACAAGTGAATTTCTGTTAAATTTATTGGTAAAAACTGAGCATTTTTTAACTTATTCTACCAGGCTACCAGGAATCAGCAGAATCTAGAAGGACAACCACTTATTTTAATTGAGCAAATTGTTGCCAAAATTAACCCGAAAATTCGATAAATTCAAGCTAAAAAGATGCCGAATTTCAGCGAAAAATAAGCGAAAACAAGTGAATTTTTGTTAAATTTATTGGTAAAAACTGAGCATTTTTTCAAATATTCTACCAGGCTACCAGGAATCAGCAGAATCTAGAAGGACAACCACTTATTTTAATTGAGCAAATTGTTGCCAAATTTAACCCGAAAATTCGATAAATTCAAGCTAAAAAGATGCCGAATTTCAGCGAAAAATAAGCGAAAACAAGTGAATTTTTGTTAAATTTATTGGTAAAAACTGAGCATTTTTTAACTTATTCTACCAGGCTACCAGGAATCAGCAGAATCTAGAAGGACAACCACTTATTTTAATTGAGAAAATTGTTGCCAAATTTAACCCGAAAATTTGATAAATTCAAGCTAAAAAGATGCCGAATTTCAGCGAAAAATAAGCGAAAACAAGTGAATTTTTGTTAAATTTATTGGTAAAAACTGAGCATTTTTTCAAATATTATACCAAGCTACCAGGAATCAGCAGAATCTAGAAGGCCAACCACTTATTTTAATTGAAAAAATTGTTGCCAAATTTAACCCGAAAATTCGATAAATTCAAGCTATAAAGATGCCGAATTTCAGCGAAAAATAAGCGAAAACAAGTGAATTTTGAAAAATTTATTGGTAAAAACTAATCATTTTTTCAAATATTCTATCAGGCTACCAGGAATCAGCAGAATCTAGAAGGACAACCACTTATTTTAATTGAGAAAATTGTTGCCAAATTTAACCCGAAAATTCGATAAATTCAAGCTAAAAAGATGCCGAATTTCACCGAAAAATAAGCGAAAACAAGTGAATTTTTGTTAAATTTATTGGTAAAAACTGAGCATTTTTTCAAATATTCTACCAGACTACCAGGAATCAGCAGAATCTAGAATGACAACCACTTATTTTAATTGAGAAAATTGTTGCCAAATTTAACCCGAAAATTCGATAAATTCAAGCTAAAAAGATGCCGAATTTTAGCGAAAAATAAGCGAAAACAAGTGAATTTTTGTTAAATTTATTGGTAAAAACTGAGCATTTTTTAACTTATTCTACCAGACTACCAGGAATCAGCAGAATCTAGAAGGACAACCACTTATTTTAATTGAGCAAATTGTTGCCAAATTTAACCCGAAAATTCGATAAATTCAAGCTAAAAAGATGCGGAATTTCAGCGAAAAATAAGCGAAAACAAGTGAATTTTTGTTAAATTTATTGGTAAAAACTGAGCATTTTTTAACTTATTCTACCAGGCTACCAGGAATCAGCAGAATCTAGAAGGACAACCACTTATTTTAATTGAGCAAATTGTTGCCAAATTTAACCCGAAAATTCGATAAATTCAAGTTAAAAAGATGCGGAATTTCAGCGAAAAATAAGAAAAAACAAGTGAATTTTTGTTAAATTTATTGGTAAAAACTGAGCATTTTTTAACTTATTCTACCAGGCTACCAGGAATCAGCAGAATCTAGAAGGACAACCACTTATTTTAATTGAGCAAATTGTTGCCAAATTTAACCCGAAAATTCGATAAATTCAAGCTAAAAAGATGCCGAATTTCACCGAAAAATAAACGAAAACAAGTGAATTTTTGTTAAATTTATTGGTAAAAACTGAGCATTTTTTCAAATATTCTACCAGACTACCAGGAATCAGCAGAATCAAGAATGACAACCACTTATTTTAATTGAGAAAATTGTTGCCAAATTTAACCCGAAAATTCGATAAATTCAAGCCAAAAAGATGCCGAATTTTAGCGAAAAATAAGCGAAAACAAGTGAATTTTTGTTAAATTTATTGGTAAAAACTGAGCATTTTTTAACTTATTCTACCAGGCTACCAGGAATCAGCAGAATCTAGAAGGACAACCACTTATTTTAACTGAAAAAATTGTTGCCAAATTTAACACGAAAATTCGATAAATTCAAGCCAAAAAGATGCCGAATTTTAGCGAAAAATAAGCGAAAACAAGTGAATTTTTGTTAAATTTATTGGTAAAAACTGAGCATTTTTTAACTTATTCTACCAGGCTACCAGGAATCAGCAGAATCTAGAAGGACAACCACTTATTTTAACTGAAAAAATTGTTGCCAAATTTAACACGAAAATTCGATAAATTCAAGCCAAAAAGATGCCGAATTTTAGCGAAAAATAAGCGAAAACAAGTGAATTTTTGTTAAATTTATTGGTAAAAACTGAGCATTTTTTAACTTATTCTACCAGGCTACCAGGAATCAGCAGAATCTAGATGGACAACCACATATTTTAATTGAGAAAATTTTTGCCAAATTTAACCCGAAAATTCGATAAATTCAAGCTAAAAAGATGCCGAATTTCAGCGAAAAATAAGCGAAAACAAGTGAATTTTTGTTAAATTGTTTGGTAAAAACTGAGCATTTTTTCAAATATTCTACCAGGCTACCAGGAATCAGCAGAATCTAGAAGGACAACCACTTATTTTAATTGAGAAAATTGTTCCCAAGTTTAACCCGAAAATTCGATAAATTCAAGTTAAAAAGATGCCGAATTTCAGGGAAAAATAAGCGAAAACAAGTGAATTTTTGTTAAATTTATTGGTAAAAACTGAGCATTTTTTCAAATATTCTACCAGGCTACCAGGAATGAGCAGAATCTAGAAGGACAACCACTTATTTTAATTGAGAAAATCGTTGCCAAGTTTAACCCGAAAATTTGATAAATTCAAGCTAAAAGATGCCGAATTTCAGCGAAAAATAAGCGAAAACAAGTGAATTTTTGTTAAATTTATTGGTAAAAACTGAGCATTTTTTCAAATATTTTACCAGGCTACCAGGAATCAGCAGAATCTAGAAGGACAACCACTTATTTTAATTGAGAAAATTGTTTCCAAGTTTAACCCGAAAATTCGATAAATTCAAGCTAAAAAGATGCCGAATTTCAGCGAAAAATAAGCGAAAACAAGTGAATTTTTGTTAAATTGTTTGGTAAAAACTGAGCATTTTTTAACTTATTCTACCAGGCTTCCAGGAATCAGCAGAATCTAGAAGGACAACCACTTATTTTAATTGAGAAAATTGTTGCCAAGTTTAACCCGAAAATTTGATAAATTCAAACTAAAAAGATGCCGAATTTCAGCGAAAAATAAGCGAAAACAAGTGAATTTTTGTTAAATTGTTTGGTAAAAACTGAGCATTTTTTAACTTATTCTACCAGGCTTCCAGGAATCAGCAGAATCTAGAAGGACAACCACTTATTTTAATTGAGAAAATTGTTCCCAAGTTTAACCCGAAAATTCGATAAATTCAAGTTAAAAAGATGCCGAATTTCAGGGAAAAATAAGCGAAAACAAGTGAATTTTTGTTAAATTTATTGGTAAAAACTGAGCATTTTTTCAAATATTCTACCAGGCTACCAGGAATGAGCAGAATCTAGAAGGACAACCACTTATTTTAATTGAGAAAATTGTTGCCAAGTTTAACCCGAAAATTCGATAAATTCAAGCTAAAAAGATGCCGAATTTCAGCGAAAAATAAGCGAAAACAAGTGAATTTTTGTTAAATTTATTGGTAAAAACTGAGCATTTTTTCAAATATTCTACCAGGCTACCAGGAATCAGCAGAATCTAGAAGGACAACCACTTATTTTAATTGAGAAAATTGTTGCCAAGTTTAACCCGAAAATTCGATAAATTCAAGCTAAAAAGATGCCGAATTTCAGCGAAAAATAAGCGAAAACAATTGAATTTTTGTTAAATTTATTGGTAAAAACTGACCATTTTTTCAAATATTCTACCAGGCTACCAGGAATCAGCAGAATCTAGAAGGACAACCACTTATTTTAATTGAGAAAATTGTTTCCAAGTTTAACCCGAAAATTCGATAAATTCAAGCTAAAAAGATGCCGAATTTCAGGGAAAAATAAGCGAAAACAAGTGAATTTTTGTTAAATTTATTGGTAAAAACTGAGCATTTTTTCAAATATTCTACCAGGCTACCAGGAATCAGCAGAATCTAGAAGGACAACCACTTATTTTAATTGAGAAAATCGTTGCCAAGTTTAACCCGAAAATTTGATAAATTCAAGCTAAAAGATGCCGAATTTCAGCGAAAAATAAGCGAAAACAAGTGAATTTTTGTTAAATTTATTGGTAAAAACTGAGCATTTTTTCAAATATTTTACCAGGCTACCAGGAATTAGCAGAATCTAGAAGGACAACCACTTATTTTAATTGAGAAAATTGTTTCCAAGTTTAACCCGAAAATTCGATAAATTCAAGCTAAAAAGATGCCGAATTTCAGGGAAAAATAAGCGAAAACAAGTGAATTTTTGTTAAATTTATTGGTAAAAACTGACCACTTTTTCAAATATTCTACCAGGCTACCAGGAATCAGCAGAATCTAGAAGGACAACCACTTATTTTAATTGAGAAAATCGTTCCCAAGTTTAACCCGAAAATTTGATAAATTCAAGCTAAAAGATGCCGAATTTCAGCGAAAAATAGGCGAAAACAAGTGAATTTTTGTTAAATTTATTGGTAAAAACTGAGCATTTTTTCAAATATTCTACAAGGCTACCAGGAATCAGCAGAATCTAGAAGGACAACCACTTATTTTAATTGAGAAAATCGTTGCCAAGTTTAACCCGAAAATTTGATAAATTCAAGCTAAAAGATGCCGAATTTCAGCGAAAAATAAGCGAAAACAAGTGAATTTTTGTTAAATTTATTGGTAAAAACTGAGCATTTTTTCAAATATTTTACCAGGCTACCAGGAATCAGCAGAATCTAGAAGGACAACCACTTATTTTAATTGAGAAAATTGTTTCCAAGTTTAACCCGAAAATTCGATAAATTCAAGCTAAAAAGATGCCGAATTTCAGCGAAAAATAAGCGAAAACAAGTGAATTTTTGTTAAATTTATTGGAAAAAACTGAGCATTTTTTCAAATATTCTACAAGGCTACCAGGAATCAGCAGAATCTAGAATGACAACCACTTATTTTAATTGAGAAAATTGTTGCCAAATTTAACCCGAAAATTCGATAAATTCAGGCCAAAAAGATGCCGAATTTTAGCGAAAAATAAGCGAAAACAAGTGAATTTTTGTTAAATTTATTGGTAAAAACTGAGCATTTTTTCAAATATTCTACCAGGCTACCAGGAATCAGCAGAATCTAGAAGGACAACCACTTATTTTAATTGAGAAAATTGTTGCCAAATTTAACCCGAAAATTTGATAAATTCAAGCTAAAAGATGCTGAGTTTCAGCGAAAAATAAGCGAAAACAAGTGAATTTTTGTTAAATTTATTGGTAAAAACTGACCACTTTTTCAAATATTCTACCAGGCTACCAGGAATCAGCAGAATCTAGAAGGACAACCACTTATTTTAATTGAGAAAATCGTTCCCAAGTTTAACCCGAAAATTCGATAAATTCAAGCTAAAAAGATGCCGAATTTCAGCGAAAAATAAGCGAAAACAAGTGAATTTTTGTTAAATTTATTGGTAAAAACAGAGCATTTTTTCAAATATTCTACAAGGCTACCAGGAATCAGCAGAATCTAGAATGACAACCACTTATTTTAATTGAGAAAATTGTTGCCAAATTTAACCCGAAAATTCGATAAATTCAAGCCAAAAAGATGCCGAATTTCAGCGAAAAATAAGCGAAAACAAGTGAATTTCTGTTAAATTTATTGGTAAAAACTGAGCATTTTTTCAAATATTCTACCAGGCTACCAGGAATCAGCAGAATCTAGAAGGACAACCACTTATTTTAATT